>JAKTYK010000001.1:0-42813 GCA_030578655.1 Magnusiomyces starmeri
ATAATATAATATATATATATATATATATATATATATATATATATATATATATATATAGGTTCAATTCCCCAGCTCATATATTTATGCAGTATCCGTGAGTCTAAGACAATTTTGTTAAAAAATTCACAACCGCCGTCAACTAAAAGTACATCCTTAATGCAGTAAAATTTAAAGATGAAAGAAAAGCTTATGATAAGAAGACTGAATTTATAGGTAATTTAATTTTAAAAAAAAAAAGTGATATTTGTTAAGTAAAGTAGCTAGATTATACAAAAAATGATTGTTATATTTTTTGAAAAAGGCATCAAATAAGAAAAATATAAAGAAGTAGTCACGAAGGTCTTCTTCAAAGATGAGAAGCAAGTAATTATGGACTTTATTTATTATGCATATATTGGAAAAAAATTAACTCATAAGTGAATTTACAAATTAGGTTCCTGCATCGTTTTCAACTGGGTTATACAAAAAAGTAATTAAGTTATTTAAACAAAGATACCTTATATGAACAATAGTTAGAGGACTAGATCTTGCACAGTATATACTTCACAAAACTGTAAATCAAAGTTTTTTTTTCTCTTTCTATATATATATTTATTTCGGAAAATGTGTGTATATAAAGATCTCTCTACCACCAGATATAGTTTTCCTTATAAAAATTTCTTAAAATTAGTCATTGAATATAAAATCATTACTTTTTTTTCTTCTTAATATTTTGGCGGAACCGGAATTTCATATGTTTTTCAACTTCAGACTACTGAATTAAACTATATATCTTCTAGGTTTATAAATGAGATCATAACCTTGATTTCGAGATATCTTTTAAATATTTTGTTTTTGATTGATTGTATTTATTTTGATGGAATTGATACCTTCGATTCTTTTACTACTAAGAAATTAAATAAAATTGATTTAGAAATTGGACGTGAAAATATACATATTGAACAAAAAGCAAACTTAAGAAATAATTACAATTTATGAAGTAATGAATTTCATTTGTATGAAATTTTTTGGTTTATAAATACTTTTTATCTATGTAAAGTTATGTAAAGTTATGTAAAGTTATGTAAAGTTGTAAAAGGATAATAATAAGTGAGAAAGCTGGTGCCTTAAAAACAACAGCTTTGGTTGAACTTTGTAATTATGGAATATTTCTTAAGGTGATATAAAAAAAGTACCTAATTAACCTATAGAAAGAGTTGTAGAATGTTGGTAAAGTAGTATATATATATAGGAATTTTTGGACATTCAACCCTAGCATTGATAATGAACTTTTTTTTTGGGCGAAAACTGAATAAAACAATTGTTTAAATATTATTATAATCAAATATTTTAATTGTTATCAAAACTTGATTGCTGAAAACGATAAATTTGTTAGGAATAAGTCAATTGATTTGGGCAATTGTTATATATTTTTCTAGCCATTTAAACGATTTATGAAACAGATTAAAAGGAGAAGAAAATGTATTCCTTATTCAGTATAATAGAGAGGTCCCAACTAAAAACATTTGAAAAGACAAAAAAAAAGTTAAGTACAATTCCAAATAGGTCTATTAACTAATCTTTTATTTGAAAATAACAGTCATGGGAATTTCTCTAAAGTTTTATTTTTGATTCATGTAATTATAATATGTTAATAAAATGTTTTCAGAGTCTACTTTATTCAGTACTAAACGAGGAATTTAGATCTTTAAGTGATGTAAAGTAATGTTTTTTTTTTATGTTAAGTAAACACTGAGAGCCCCCAAGTAATTGTAACTCTATGCACCGCAATTGGAATGATAAAGTAAACTAAAAAAGGTCAAAGGTATGTTCACCAAATAGATAGTTAATTAGAAAATCTAACTATATATAAATAAATGAAAACATTGATTTGTTTAAAAAACATAAAAAAGGTATATTTTCTAGAATCTTTTTTTTTTTTTTTTTTTTTTTTTGGGCGGGTGCACCAGAACCCACCTGAAGATTTATTAGAACAACAACAACAAAAAAAGAAACATTAAAAAATCATGCCATATCTAGAAAGATCGTCAGTATTATTTATAATTTTTATATTTTTAATAGCATTTGCTATTTATTTTCCGTATGGCAAAAAAAAAAAAAAAAAAAAAAAAAAAAAAAAAACAAAATATAGAATAATCTAATAGGTTTGGGTATAATAATTGTGGCAGAAACTAAATATCTCATCTCCGCTTTTTTTTTTTTTTTTTTACAGAAATTTTCGAAAAAGGTAACATTGTTTAGCGACTTGAAACACATTTTAATGCTGATTAAGGACCAACCAAGTGCAGAATCGATGATTTATGTTATTTGTTTTATAAAGGAGAATTTAGATAGCCAATATATATATTTACTTTTATTTCTGATTTTTTGGTAACAGATCTTGGTAAACCAAAATCTCAGTCAAATTTCTTTCCAAAAGACTTTTGGTTAATCAGAATTAGGTAAATTATATATTCTATAGGTACAAGCAAGCTAAGAAATAAATAGTGAAAAAAACAAAAACAAAAGTAACAAGGAAAGCCCATGTTTTTGTCTTCTTCAATTGATATTTTTCTATCTACTACTTAGTTAATGATAAAAAAAAATCGTTGCCTGCTAACAACTCCGATTTGACCCAAAGGACTGGGTAACAAAGTGAATACTTTATAAATCGCTTATCTATTTGAAAACACCTTCTAAGGTACTTACGGAACATACCGAACAATGCCGATTTTCTTTAGACATTAATCTACGGATGCATACGGTTTTTTTTTTCTTTTTTCCTTTCTTTTTTTTGTACCTAAGCAACATGTTTAATTGATTAACTAGTACCTAGCCGTACCTGTAACAAGACTGAGAGAGCTGGCGTTTTCTATTTAGCATATACATTGTTAATGTCTATGTTCATGACATTTAAAAAGACTGTAATTTCTTTTTTTTTTTCTTTTATATTTATATATATGTACATATAGTTTTCTTTTTAAGGCTAGTCAGCGACTCAAACTAATATGAATGAAAAGCTCTAAAATTAAAGTTTGTATATAATGATAGAGTTGTTTTGAGTACAAGTGTGTGTGGGTGAATTAATTTTTTTTTAATTATAAATGTCATCTATTAATGTCCGAGCTAATGCTAGATAATATTGAAAATTAAAGTAAAAATTAAAATACTGTCTTGACCATAAATTTGGTTAATTGATTGATTAACTGATTCGTACTTAACAAATAAAGAAATTTAATCTTTGTTAAAAAGATTTTACATTTAAGATTTGTTGCGTATACCTAGTAAAGCTTTGTAAGAAAACACTCACATACATGCTTTTTTTTTTTTTTTTTTTTTTTTTTTTTTTTTTTTTTTTTTTACAGTTCGTAGTGTCTACTTTAATATATATATCCCTTTCTTCCCCCTCCCCTCAACCTTTTTTCTCTCTCTCTATATCTATCTATCGTTAATATTTCTTAGTTGTTAAATCAATACTTTTTTTATAGATTATTTTTCTTTCTTTCTTTGCTATATGTATTTAGCATTTTATTCATCAGTATGCAACCTCAATTATCCAATTTATTAAATGGACATTCCTCATCTACATCACCATCAGAAGCATCATCATCTTCGGCAGCATCATCGACACCTTCAAAATCATCATCTCTCATTAAATCTACAAAGTATATTGCTCTTCCGGGAATAAAATCCTTAAGATTTGACAAATGCAGTATTAATCCTCTTTCATCGAATTCTTCTTCCTCTTCTACATCTTCGAATAACAACTACACATGGTCATCAACTTCATCTGTTTCTCTTCCGTCACCACGAGCAAGTCCTAGCAAACATTCTAATACCTCAAAAGACTCTCTTCGAGCTATAAGGACCAATTTTCAAAGTCCTCCGACTCGCAAACCGCCCACTTTTCCAACGTCTGAAGCTGCCGCGCTTTCTGGGCTTTCATTACTGTCTGAAAGTGCACTTCAAGAAAAGCACGCAATTAGTAACAATAAAAGTGATAAGCCTACTTTTCCACAACCATATACTAAAAAACGAACTATTTCCAGTAGCTCTCTTTCTTGCAGTAATAGTGGTAATACCAATGATAACGAAATTTATTCAAAACCTCCACATAACCAAAGTTCAAATTTTCCTCTTCCTCCCCAAATAGCACAACAACCTCATGTTCCACTCCCAATCCCTCCACCACATCCACTTTCAATTAATCATGCTCAACCCATAAACTTCTTCCAAGATAAAGACTTTATTCAAAGAGCTAGATCATGTAAAGAAATTGCAGCAGAGATCTTTACAGTCTGTGAAGATATTATCAATATTTCTAGTGATTCAAATAAACTATCTCAAATGCAAACACTTGATAATCAACCCATTTTTCCTCTATCACCTCAGAATCTGGAGCGCATGATTTTTATTGTCGCAGAACAAGCTGAAATATTCAAAAATTGGAAATCCAAATTTGAAGCAGTTTACGCCCTATACTATGAAACACATCAGAACCAGACACAACCTTTATCCCAGCGTTCATCTCAGTCAAAACCTCAGCCTCAGCCTCAGCCTCAGCCTCAGCCTCAACCTCAACCTCAACTTCAACAACATCAGCATTCCCTTCCTCCATTTCAGCAAAAATGCTCTCATACGGGCTCAGATAATAAAACTCAACAAAATACTGGAATATCTCCACTTACACCGCCATCTCCAAGCTCTGAAAATGTGCGGTCTAGCTCAGTTCCTATTCCACCATCCTTTAATCCAATTACACCTGTTTCGGCACCTAGTACCAGCCCAGCATCCACATTTCCTTCTTATCGTCGTCCCTCTGAGCCAATACCTAGTTCACATCTTCCTCAGCAACATCTTGTTCCAAGAGCATATAGTGACTCTTCACAACTAAACCAACTTCAGCAAAAGAAGCCTTTGCTTTCGGGACAACATAAAAACAATGTGCTAAAAGATAGAAGTGCGGAGTTTAACAATAACAACAGCAATATTATTAATAATAATAATTTATTAACATATAATAATCAAAAACGAGGAAAAAGGAAAACTTCATCTTCATCTGAACCCATTTGTCTGGGTTGTGGAGTGGATAAGACACCGGAATGGAGACGAGGCCCTGAAGGATCTCGAACATTATGCAATGCATGTGGTTTGCATTACGCTAAAGTAATGAAAAAGTCGGAACAGGAGCAAGCGGAATGGCTAGCTTCTTATTCATCTCAGATTAGTAAAAGCAAAGCCAGTTCTGGTAATTTGTCTATAGCTGAATCTCCTTCTACTTCAACATCTTGTACCTTCAATTCCGCAACTAGTGTTACAAATAATAATAACAATAACAATAATGGTTCAACGTTTTCTCCAGCTTCGTCTTCTACAACCTCTATAGATGAAGAAGACCGGCCTCCCTCAAAATTTAGAAAATTGACGCCCAGTGAAATAGATACAAAATACAGGGACTTGCTCAACAGCCGTCGAAGACGTAGATCTCGGTCAAGCTCTGTGTCATCCACACCCACGTCTTCTACCCCCCAAACTCCAAACATGGTTGTTTTGGCGTTACCCGAGTCTCAACAACAACAACAACAACAACAGCCTCAACAAAGCAACATATCTTCTTCTCCTTCAAGGCAATCAGTGTCTACATTGTGCAATGAAGAAAGCAGGTTGCCTCCAGTGATGGAAACTTCTTCAACTGGAACTAGAAGCGGATTTGTGTCTTTTGGACCTTTTTCTCAAAATGAACGGTCTAATTGAGTTTAATCTCTCTATTTTTTTAAAAAAAATATATGTAAAATGTAATGACCATAATAATGATTTTTAATAGACTTTTTTTTTTCTTTATTGTTTTTAATTTTTTTTTTTTTTTTTTTTAAAAAAAAAAAAAATGTTAGGTTTACTAGTTTGCTGTTTTTTTATTCTGTTTTATTTTTGTTATTTTTATTTTTCAAGAAACGTTATACTACAAATCTTAATGAAAACTGCGTGGATGAATATTTTCCAAGTTGACAATTCGCCAAAATATACTATAGTCGGGGAATCTAAAAAAAAAAAAATACAAGAAATACAACAATATCCACTGAACACTAAAATGCACAATTCCACCCACAGTTGCATGAACCCCAATCACATGATATCCCGATCAGATTGATCTTTCATTTTTATGCATGAGGGGGGCGGGGAGAAACAATAGATTGTCATGTATCTACCGTTTATTTTGTCAAATGAATATGTATCAAAAGCTATTCAACTCAATGTATCGTAATACATTTCTAGTGAATTTTTATACATTGTAAATATCACTAAAGTAATGTTCCATTTCACACTGGTAATATTCACTAAAAGAATAAACCATTTAGTAGCCTACTTTCTTATCAAAGTGTGTGTTTATGAGACAAATATACTTAGACAACAGAAAAAAAAAAAAAAATAAAAAAGCAATAACAAATCAGACATAATGAAACTCGAATAGTCATTCAAGTATTATACACTTTTATATATATCTTTGGCGATATTGTTTATTCTTCGTATAAATTTAAAACATAAACGTATAGACATTTGTATTGTATTAGAAGCATACTTTGCTCCATCTGCTTATTCCGGCACTCCCGTAATTTCTCTTGAATATAGTAGTAAACTTTTATTAGTATTTAGGATGGGGGGTGGTCATTATATAAAATATGTATATGTGTTGCTTTGGTGGTTGCGTTTATTGAGATGTTGAGCCGGCAGCTGGGGCAGAAGCGGCAGCTTCAGCTTCAGCCTTAGCTTTTAAGTCGTCAAACTCCTTGACTCTGCGCTTGAAATCCAAGTACTGGCATTCTTCGTAAATGTGTCGTTCATGTGTACAGTTCCAAGGGAGATACCAGCCTTCGAGACGGCACTTATTAAGGGGAACAAGGAGCGAACTGCAACGGTCACGGTAAGGAAGTGGAATCTTGTATTTCTTCATATCTTCCTCAGACACTAAAAGAAAAAAAAAAATGAAAATTGATACACACACGCATAATTACTCCGGTTAGTATTTGATTATCTTTGGTAATATCAGATATTTTTTTTCCCCATTTTTATCTTTTTTTTTTTATATTCTTGTTTTCTAAAAAAAAAATGGGTATATAGTTATATCAACTGTTTACTTGTTGGTGATATCTAAATAGCTCATTCGAACCCCACAAATGTAGGTTCCTAAAAAAATTTGCAAATGAAAAAATAAAAGATATCAAACAAGTATACAATTGGGAATCTTAATTAAACAAGCATAAAAAGAACCAACATACGAGGAGCAGGTAATTCTTTGAGAGAGCCCATTGTGATGATTTAGTGTATATATAACTTTTATAAAAAAAAAAAAAAAAAAAAAAAAGGTGTTTTTTTTTTATGTGAAATGCAGTGATAGGA
Organism: Magnusiomyces starmeri; assembly: GCA_030578655.1. Taxonomy (NCBI): domain Eukaryota; kingdom Fungi; phylum Ascomycota; class Dipodascomycetes; order Dipodascales; family Dipodascaceae; genus Magnusiomyces; species Magnusiomyces starmeri. The sequence goes on from JAKTYK010000001.1 coordinate 7,375, forward strand.
TTCGATAGCGAAGAGCTTTGAATTCGGATTCCGTCAATGGGGAGTTTTCTTTCTATAAAAATTCCCAATGTTGTCGATTCTGGTTCCAAATGTCGGTCGGCTCTGAGTTGAGTTGAGTTTGTTTTTTTATGGGATGGTGGTAGTGGTGGTAAGTAGGTAGTTGATAATCGGGTGTTTGTCCAGTATTATTTTTTTTTAAAAAAAAAAAAAATAATAATAATAATAATAATAATAATTAAAAAACAAGTAAAGATTTTATTTGCAAGTTTGATGATTGGCTAATTCCAAAAGATAGTACAACCATTGTAACTTTTGAGTTTGGTCTGTAACTTATCACGTGAAGATTGTATTTTTGTCGCTTCCTGCACCGACAAAAAAAAAGCCCACTTTCAACAAAGTCAAGCCGTTAAGCAACATAAACAACAACAAGAAAAAAAAAAAAGTGTACGAAAGCGTTAAGCATTATAAGCAAGATATTCTGAAAGGGATGATAAAAGATATGATTTTGAATGACGGTATGGCTAATTGATCTAGAATAAGTGAGCCCCGTTCAAAATTTACATGTAAAAAGTGTTCCTGTCTCGTAAATTGTTACTGGTCCAAAATGACAGGAAACAAATTTATATATATATATATATATATATATATATAAGCTTCTACCGGTAAATGAACGAATTCACTAGCGGTTCTCAGCAGAAACTAGACTAAGACTCAAGGAACAGGAGTGATAGTTTTGTGATACTAGTCTAAAACACAAAGAAAGGAGGTTAAGCTGTAATATTACTAGAAGAGAAAACTACATAAAAAAAAAAAAAAGTTCATGTATATTCAAGTATAGCTACGTCAACAATAAATGCAATAATGATAAAAAAAGGAAGAATGAATTAAAATGAGAATTTGATCGTGTATATATATAGGTGGTTTATAAGGTCTACAAGCTGTTATCATAATAGACATACCTTTTTTCTTTTTTTTTTTTTTCTCCCTGCGTCTGCACTTCAACAACTGTTTGTGATCAAAGGTCATGATAAAAGTTATTTTTAAAGACTATAGACGTAAGGCACATACACATATTATCAAACTTACAGTTATGTATTTAGATCTTAAATTCAAGTTGGCTGTAAGCTTTAGGTTTGAAGATGGCTCACTTTTTTTTATATCATATCTGGCTACATTATTATTATTATTATTATTATTGTTCGTGGTTGTTGAACCCATTATATAAAAGGTATATATACTTCTCGGTGATATATACGCTTATTTCATCTATTGAGTTAGCATGGATCTAATAAAAAGAAATTAAATAATAGTACTGTTGATACAAAATTTAACTATATAGATAACCTTTTTAAATAGAGGAAACAGTTACTAAACGTGTTTTAACAACATTTGACTGTTCCTTTTCTTTTAATTTAGCCAACTGTTCAAGAATTCGAGACTTAATTTTCTGGGCTATCTTGACAGCTGAATTCTTTTCTGTACACTCTTTGCTGTTGGTGTTTATAATCGACTCAAGAAACGAGAGGAAAACGCCGGCAGAAATAACTGCCTCAAGTCGAACCATCTCATGGTTCAAGTCTACTGCAGCTGTCATAAGTAAAGCTTGCCAAACTTTGTCCAAGGCCAGAAGATGCTTGGGTGTAAACTCCTGGAAAAAGTCATCGTCATAGTCACCTTTAGATTTAATACCAGATTCCGGACTGGCCACATTATGTGCAGTAAATGTATCGCTGAGACCTGCAGATTGAACGGAAACTTTTGAAACATTAGAGCCATTGGAATTTGCTTCGGCATCACCATTCATACAGGACAAATAGTTTTTGTTGATAAGCGATGAAAGATGTTTAGCAACTGCTTGCTTGGTTCTCCAGGAAACTGGACCCAATCTTCTACGCTTTCGCTGCACTTCTTTGATTTTTTTTGCATTTCCACAACTTTCGACTTTCTCCTCCTCTATACCACTCATTAAAACATTTTCAAGGTAAAAGCACGTTTTGTCAATCGTTAGCTCCGCATACGTAAAATATTTCCGTTTGATTGGTATGCAATTAGATTGATCGGCTACTGCAGGTACCGCAGAACTTGCGGTAGATTCAGGGCTGGCCGCTGATGTACCTGACTTGGTTTGCATACCAAATACATAGCTCGAAACAACTGCACCCAGAACCTTATTCCTAGTCTCTTCTTTTTCAACCTCCTTTTTAGATAAAATCCCAGCACCAAGGCTGTGCGCCCCAGGCTTTTTGTTTCCCTTATCATTAAGCCCAGAGTGGTTATCTTTATCATTTTCATCGTCACTCATATCAGTGTCATCATCGCTATCCACTTCTGGGTCTAGATATAAGTTGCAAAGTTCGTAAAATGTGTCATACAAATCTTTTTGGGGGAAATAGTGAATATATTCACCCAACGACACCAAAGCATGAACTTGATATTCTTTATTCTTGCGTTTAGCTTCTGTTATGACGACCTAGATGTAAAAGAAATAAAATAATAAATGACTGTTAATAACACCATACAATTAAGTATCTAAAAAGGGGGTTTTTTTTTTTTTTTTTAGCTTACCTTGTTAAGTTTAGCAATTAATCCAGGGGTTGTAGAAACGTAACTTTCTTTAGCTTTAGAAGCTAACAATACCAAAGCATGCAATACCTGTTCCTTTCCATTCCAGCTACGACCGGTGCATGCTTCCAACAAGACATCAAATAGTTTTGCAATATCTATACCCACAACTCCACCACTTGTTATTAAATCATCACTAATAATGTTTGAGGCGTCTGCAACACTTTGAGCAGCAGCTTGCTTAATTATCCACTGTTGACTGGTTAAATGTGAGCTAGCCATGTCCAGTATTTCCTTGATATAAAGACGAATAGCACCTGATCCACCAGTGTTATCGCTCCATATCAAAGCAAATAGTTCTCTTACCGATTTCTCAGGGTCATGCTTAGCTATGAAGACAAAGGGTAAAATTGAAGAGGCAAGGTTTTGAAACTTATCAGAAGCATGTTTGGAGATGGCATTTATGGCGTATCCTGGGATTTTTCGTGTACGCTCGTTTTCTCCTGTAAAGTACAGTTCTTGTAAATCTTTCAAGTATTTGATAACTGCTTTATCTGAGGCAATTCGGCATAAATATCCACATGAAGTAGCAAATGATTGCGAAACAGCATCACTGCGATCGAGGAGTTGGCGCTGGGAAGAAACCAATAAAGCATCGGCAAAAGGACAAACACTTTGGATATGTCGAACAGTTAAAGCAACAATGACACGACTAGAAGCTACCTTTGAAGGTAAACCAACTGATTTACGAATGGCATTAGAAATACGGGGAGCCAATGCTGCCATTGTTTCCGTATCAGTTGCCTGGTCTATGAGCTCCTCAATGGCTTCCATGATTGGTGAACCTCGAATGCTAGCCAATCTGGAGGCGTCTATTGTATTGTTAGAGAGCCCATACTTGTCAGCATTAAGAGCAATATAGTTAATTGCCTGAGGTTCCAACGTTGACATCAGCAAAAGTAACTCCTCAACAAGATTTGGAATAAAAGGTTTCAGTGCAGCGCCGCCCTTTTTGCTAAGCTTTATAAGAGTCTTGAGAGCAAAACTTTGGATTTCTTGGGAATCGGATTGTAAACCTTGATGCCCCATTAAAAAGGGAACTACGTGGTTCAGTATTTGGCTAGCACGTTGGGGGGAAGCTCCATTTTCAACATCGACGTACCTAATCAAAGTGGTAGTTAAGCTTTTTGTCAGTGCAAGACCAGCAGTTCGAACACTATCCTTGATATCATCTAAAGATCTAAAACTCATTTTCCAAATGTCTTCTAGGTATCCCTGATACAAATCAATTGGCTTTCCTTGCAACAAATCAGCTAAAGCCGACGCACTTGCCTGTCTAACACGCCATTCCTTATCGCCTAACCCGGACAAAAGCTCCTTGAGAATAGGCTCAAAGTTATTTTTAATTGCGGCTGCCTTATCTTTAATTATTGAATCCCAAATGCTTCGCATAACTTGTTGAACAGAAGGATTAGGGTCAAATCTGTATCTGTAAAGCTTTGGTACAAGAGATTGTGAAAGGCGTTTATTATTTTCCAACATCTCGTCAAGGTTAGCTTTTGCAAGTATACTACCCAATCCAAAAGCTGCACCCTTACGAGATGACCATAGAGCAGAATTTGCTGCCAAAGACATAAACCTGTAAATTAAACTGGGGTCACCAAGTTCGGATGCCAAATTTAAGATATCCTTGTATGTAGAAACAGAGCCATCACCTGTGTTGAGTACACCGGGCTCAAATAGCTGGGTATCTTCAGATACAGAACCAGCGTTAACCTTACGGCTGGAGTCAGCAGTGAAGGAGTTTACAAGGCTCCTTACAAGAGTGTCTTTAAGACTTGCGCTTCCCATTTCATATACCATACTAAGACCACGAGAAGCGGTTTCTTGAATAAGTTCATCACTTTCGGGTAAATATCTCATAAAGGTAACATGGATTAGCTCAAGTTTGGATTGAACAGGCTCGAGATGGCCACAGTATTGTAGCAAACTAATTAGCCAAATGCAAGCAAACTTTTTAATAGAAGGTTTGGTAGAGCGAGTACTTTCAAGAACTTTATCAAGAGTTTGAGTGAGGTAGTTTGTTTCTGGTGAAAATGAGGAGCGTGGAAGCAATGATTTGTTCGGAAGGTCCTGGATATCCAAGCTTCTATTCAGGACTTTAGAGCTCCAACCAGCTGCAACTACAGAAAGAGCTTCACCGGAAGAAAACATATATTCGGTATGTTTGCTTTGGGTCAAAGACATTAATTTTTCCACGTAGTACTCCCTGTTTTTGTAATTGTCATTTTCATCACTCAAGTAAAATGAACCATCACTTAAAGAAAGGTGACCAAGAGACAATATTGCTTTTTCACTTTCTCTCTTAGTAGCTAAATTCACAAGCTCTTCTTTTAAGGACTCGAAATATGTGTTAGGCTTAGAAGAAAGAGCTCCAAAAATAGAAAGTTGGGAGATCGCGACCAACGTCGAATCAATTAGCTGTAAGTTTTTAGATTCTTTCAAAAAAGTTGGAAGAAGTTCAGAAAAAGTTTTAAAAACGTTCCCAGAAGAATCAATAGCACCAAGTTTTTGGGTAATATATAAACGGGAAAGAATCGTTCCTAATGCGATGATAGTTCCATGAATTTTGTCAATATTTCTAAAGGTGACATCTTTAATTTCTGACTGTACAAACTCTACAAGTTCGTTCAAAAGAGTCTCATAAGAGCTATTATGACCAGAAGAGGAAGATGATATGATAATACCCAAACCAAAACTTGCTGTTTCTCTAATGTTGATATTAGGTTGAGATAATAAATTGACTAGAGAAGGAATTGCTGAATTAACTTCATTGACAACAGGGGAAGGTGACAAGGAAAGAATTCGGAGCCAAATATTTGCACAGTTTTCAACTTCAGATTGAGAGCTTACCAAGCCATCAAAAGCAAGTTTCAAAAATGAAATAAATGTCTCTTTTTGGTTGGTAGATAAACAATTGGCAATATTCTTAACTACTAAAGTTCTAACGGTTTCATCCATAGTGATAGCTGCTTCGATACGATTGCTCCAGTTTTCGTCAATTACCAAAGCCGTTTTCTTACCCCGAACAGATTCCATAATAAAAATTTGTTCCAAAAAAACAACTATAGCGTTGTATACACTATAAAAAAAGCCATTGATTGTAGGTTCAGAAAATAACATAGCTTTGAATTTCTTAGATGTTTCATTGACAAGATTGACCATCATGGAAAAGGGAGGGAATTCGACATCTTGTGCATTTTCTTCATTGATGACAACTGTGTTGACAGTTCTAAACCAGAATGGATGAATTCCGCGTTTAGCTTCTTCGATAACATCAGAGCGGTTTTCCCTCCGGAGGCCCAAAAGACATAGTAAACGGGCGGTAGCATCGCTAAATGGGAAACTTCTAACGGCGACTTTCACAGCGACATGCTTGGAGCTATCATCTGAAGATGGGTTGGAAAGAATTTTGAAAAGAGTAGATTTAAGACCCTGTTTTACTTCATTTGGAAGCTTATCAATAGCGGGCAAAATCTCTGCAAGCGCTTCTTGAATTGACGATTTCATATCAGGAGAATCTTGTTCAAGGGACCGGAGCAAAAAGTTAAAATACTTGAGATTGCTTAAAAGACTGGGGACCCTGCCGATAAGCGAGCCAATAGATTGATAAGCTTGAGGTCTGAATGAGTATGAATGCATATCACCGGACGCCATTCTAGGCCAGCCCGTTTTGACGATGACATCTTTTATTTGCTCGAGTAACTCGTTTGCAAATGATTCCAAAATGTCTTGATCAGTTTTGAGAGTAATTGTTTTAATGAAAAGAAACCCAGCTTGAACATGCTTATAGTACTGAGATTTAAGGGCAGTCATGGCAATTACTTTGGGATCGAGATTTGCTGCGAGTGTACTTTTAGAGAGAATTTGAAGAATGTGGACCTGTAGAGCATCGTTCACCGGAGGCATTCGATCCACTTTTGAGCCCAGATACATTCGAATAAGAGATTCGACAATTTTCATGTCTTCCAGATCAGGTTTTAATTTTTTAAAGTTGTTTTCAGCAGGTCTATTAACAGAGAGATTTGGATCGTGGGAAGCAATTAGGAGGGGGAAAAAGAGATTTTCTTCTGAAAATGCGCCAGAGAGAAGAAACCTGAGGGCATGTTCTTTAGCTGTTATGAAAAAGGAGGTGGTGAAAGTTTCTTTAGAGTCCTGGGTTAAAAAAGTGCAATCTTCAGGAGTGAGTCCTGGACTTCTATAGGGAGGGAGTGAATTGGGGGCATTAATTATATTCAAATCCAAAAGGAAAAGAGAAGCAAATTTCTTGGAGAGGTATGATTCATTCGAAGGATTTTTGTCGAATCCAAAGGTTGCTTTCAAATTATCTGCTTCAGTGGTACCCTTTTCCGGGAGTTTTAGGCTAGGAAGAAGATTCAAAAGAATATGGAACATGATACTCGCATGGGTATCACTTAGATCCGAAAAAGTAGAGACAACTAGAGGAACCAATTCTGATTGTTTTTCAGCTGGTAATCTTTTGATTCCCATTTTGATATACATGAGAGCGAAAGATCTAAGCATGCTGACGTCACTATCGGCAGGAACTTTTGGGTTTTGGATGATCTTAACAAGCGCATCAACAGGGAGTTTGATTTGACTGGAAGAGTAAAGTTAGAGAAAGATATTCAATTGAGAATGATACTAAAGTGCCAATTGCTAGATATATATAGATATATGTATATGCATACGTTGAATTGATTCTAATATTAATGTGTTGGCAAATATCCACCACTTTGTCACGAACTTGACTATGTGGAGAAGTCAATTTAAGTAATATGGGTGGCAATAAGGAATTGATCATAGACTCAAGCTTATCTTCTGATTTAGCAAGGGCAAAGCGGAGCTCTACCTTGTTAAGAAGAGATAGATCGAAATCAGCCATATTTGCTTTTTATTATTTTTTTTTCGATTGGAAGGTTTATTTTTTTTATGATTTTTTTTTTTTTTTCTGAAATATTTAGACGTGATAGTAGTCAAAGGATTTATATATATATATATATATATAAAGGGTAAGGGAGGGGCAACGGTTAAAAGTGGCGATAAGATGACATAGTCGTTATTATTATTATTTGAGTGAAAATTTAACATGAAAAGAAACGAGGAGGAGAAAGAGGAAATGAAATGTGCACGTGACACGTTTTTTCTTCCCCTGCATTCTGAAGTTGCAACATTCAACTTATGAGCAGCAAAATAAAACAAAACAAAACAAAAGAAAGCAGCAACTGAGGATTAAAACAAAGGGAAAAGGCAACTCACAGACGTTTCTCTGATGTCATATTCGAGTCTATCTTGATATTATATCTCTAGGAATACAATTTGGAAGAAATGAGAGTATATTAAGGTCTTCGTTAGAATTGACGTATTATGCGCGCACGGTATTTTAGAAAGACTATGGCTCACGTGTAAAGTTACCCAAAGATTCTACAACGTTTCAGTATGAGATCTACACGGGTACCGCGTATACTTAGTTCGGGATAAGTAAAAAGAAAAGAAAAAAAAAATATCTCGGAGTGGATATTCCATGTCTATTTGAGAAAGGAGGTTGGTTCTAATTAAGACTTATATGGATATTATGCTGGACATGCTGGGAGACTTCATCGTGCCTTCAGTATGCTCTGCATTTATCTATTGTTTGTTTATATATATATATATATATATATATATATATTTATATATATATAACAACAAAAACATCCAAGACCTAAATAATTATGTCTGCGGGGGAGGGGAGGTAAAATTAGAAAGACGCAGGAATTGTATGACAGACATGATATATGTCTGTATGCTTATGTAATCCACACTATTTTTTTTTTTTTTTTCTTAAAAGAAAATTTTTAAAAAAATCGGTTTTTTTTTTTTTTTTTTATTTTGCCTTTTCACATTTCATAGTAATAATAATAATAATAATAATAATAATAATAATAATCGAATAAATAATATATATGGAGGAAATGGAAGGAAACTGAAAAATACTCCAGTATTTATTTCTCCTCGAAAAGATTCTTTCTTTCTTTCTTTCTTTTTTTTTTCTAGTATATATATAATATATATGTATTATATATATATATAATATATATATACATATATATATATATATACGTATATGTGTATTATATGTGTATATTATATATATATATATATTCACTTATATATGTATATCTAATCTAATATAATAATAATACCTCTTCATCAAGTATCATCATCAAGTATTATCAGTTATTACTCCATTCACTATCCTCAATACTTATCCGTCACTATGGCTTTACAAACTGTCGTTCTTTAATCTTCACCCTTCACCCTTCTCATTCATCTCATCTCATCTCATCTCATCTCATCTCATCTCATTCTCTCTTTCTTTCTCAACTCCTGCATTTACTGATCATTCTTCATTTCTGTCTTACCATATATATATATACGTCCCGCTTCCCCCCCACGCAAATCTATTCAGTAATTTTTTTTTTTTTTAGAAACAACAATCAAAAGAAAGGGAATCTATAAAGGTCTTCGGTCATTCGTTTTTTTTTTTTTTTTTTTGTTCTTTTTTTAAGCTTAATAGACTCTTAAAATTCAAAGGTAACAAATATAAATAATAATAAAAATAAAAATATCAGCATTTTTTTTTATAACAAATCACTCATACGTTGTGTATCATGAACGAACACTCGCCTGTCTCAAGGTTACCTTCGCCGGTCTCTGGTCTAAGCGACACTAGTCATACCGATTCTCAACCTCGCAATATACACTCTGGTTCTCCTCACAATCATGTGTTTCCTATAGCAGAGTCCATCTCCACAGACTTTGACCCAGATCATAAATCTTATACTCGTCACACGGAATCTTCCGAATCTGCCCGTCCTGTTTTATCCAAAGTTCTTGCAAAGCAGACAGCAGAAAGCACTCTTTCTGAAATGTCCTCATATCTTTCTGCCTCCTCCTCCCTATCTGGCTCTACCAAACATCCGGGCGATAATGACGACGATGATGAGGAAGATGGCGACGAAAATGATCTTTTGGACTCGGAGGACCTATCAACCACCGGAAACCCATCGTTGAACTATCGCATGTCGCCTCCCTCGGTATCGGACTTTGGCGATTTATATCATCATAATGATGACCATTTTAATCTTCTCACTAGAACCTCTACACATTCTTCAGTTAACGTTTCCACATGCACTGCTAGTCCTGTTTTGCAAAGTCAATCAACTTCAAGCAAAACTAGCCCGGTGCTGCATCCAAGAGAATTTACATCTCAGCAAATTGTTCATATGAATATGGCTACCATATCTGCAACTGCCAATGCCCATAATAACAATAGTAGTAGTAATGGTAATAATAATAACGATACTACAATTATTGCCAATACTCCTAGTACGGCATTTACTAATTTCTCCAACAATACTGTTCCCCCTACCACTGCCAATGTTGCCACCAGTAGTGAGACTTTAGGTCACTTGGCTGAAAAGCCTCCGTCATCGTCATCGTCTTCCTTTGCACATTCTTCTTCCTCTACGCATCCTTCATCCAAAAAATTCCGTTTCAAACATTATCATAAACCAAAGGTGACTGAATCGCCACGTCTTGTCTTTCTCTGTCAACAGTTTATCAATAATTTGGACGTGGAGAGCCTTGCGCTCATTGCACGCAGACGAGGCCTTCCTCCCAAATTAAGACGCTTTGCCTGGCCGTTATTACTTGCACATCATCCATATGTGCTAACCCCCAATATTTGCATTGACTCTATGTCGCAACCCTCTAGTACTAAAGATACTGTTCCCAGTCGGCGAATTTCCAATGAAATTTCTCGATATCTAAAAAAAAAACAATTGCATAACAAAAAATTGACGACGTTGTATTCATCCTCTTCCTTGACTAATGCATCCTCAACATCTTCTGTTACTTCGTCCAACAACAATGGCAATGGTAGTAATGGCAATAACAATACCAATACTAATAGTAGCATTATTACTACTACTACTAATAATAATAATAATAATAATAACAACAACAACAACAACAGTCACAGTAATACGAACAGCAAGTCTATTAAGCCTACAGTATCAAACTCAGTTAATGCATCATCTCAACCACCTGATGGCATTAATCCTACTGCCCACTTTTCTTCATCCAACCTAAAATCACCATTGAGTTTGCCTCCTATTACTCCAAGTAATGTTGACAATACACATCATTCTACATCCGAACAACCTTCCTCAGTTGCTTCTGTGGCCAATAATGCACCAGGCATTGAGGATTTGGAAGCCCGACGGTGTGCCATTATACAAGATGCCATTGAAACATTTTTACGTAAATGGGGCCATGTTGTGCCTTATGAACCAGGCATGGTCTATGCAGCATTTGCGCTAGCCGAATGGGTTGATCCAATTTATTCGACTTCCCATGGTTTGTACAATAATAATAATAACAACAACAACAACAACAACAACAACAACAACAATAATAATAATAATAATAATAATTTATATGGCACAAATCATTTTGGAAAGCCCCATAGTGCATTAGGTGCGTTTTATGCAAATGGAGAAGAAGCCGAATCATCCGAGCCGTCCAGCGTTCCTACCTCACGACCCGCTTCTCCAGCCTCCACAACAGCTAGTAACCTGTCTTATGACTCCATGCCTTTCAGCCTGCAATCATTGGAAAGCTCGCCTTACTCTTTCTCTGAGGTCTTTTGTAATCTGATGCTCGTCATGTGTCATAGTCCTATAGAGCAAGGTGAGGACGATATTGGCGCTAGTACTGGTACTGGTACTGGTGTTGGTACTGATAACGATGGTGAAAAGGAGGAGTATGAAATTAAGAGGGTTGGCAGTAATGGCATAAATTCTCGCTCCCAGACAAGAAGCTCATGCACCACTGATCGAATTTCCTTTTTCCTTACGGCTCTTCGAAAGCTGTTGCCTGATTTGGCTGACCACTTTGACGAAGAGGAGGTTTTATCAGGCATTGGCGGTGATGAGTGGGTTCTTTACTGGATCAAGTGGCTAGGAGCCAAAGTATGGGACAAACGAGACAGAGGCCGCATCTGGGACATGCATTTTGGATGGAGGCCTACAAAGGACGAAGACTCTGATGCTCAGTTTAACGAGGCGGTTATCAGAACAGCCTACAAGTTGAATTATTCCAAAAATTTGGAGGATGATATTGAAGACGGACATCCAATGACTACCAATAATAGCACGTCGACGACTAGCAATGCCACTGCCGAAGATAATGACAATAATACTACGGAGGATGGTACATGCACCGTCATCTCGAGTCCCCTGGTTGAATCTCAGCCTTGTTCTGGCGAAGGTTCAAAACAGAATGCAAGCATTCCAAGTACCACTAGTGTTGCTTGTGGCAGTAGCTCCAGCACCGGCACTAGTACTAGTACTAGTACTAGTAGTAGCAGTGGGACCGCTATGCCGCCCGCGCCAATAGCGACAACGTGCCATTCATCGTCTTCCATTTCTTCAGTCAGTTTATCGACGTCACCATCCAGTTCATCTTCATCACTCACCTCACATCCATCAAATGAAAAGGCTAATGAGGCCAGTTGTAGTGGCATTCCCTGCGATAAAATCAACAGCAAGGAAAAGAATGTCGCAAGTGTCAGTAGCAATAATAACAACAATACTATTAGCAATAGCAACAACAATGGCACGGTACCAATAATACCCCACAATCATCAAGGGTACAATAAACACAATTTCATACTGGATTTTACTCAATTGGAAATGGAATTGGGGCCTGATCCCTTTTGGACTGCATTAGGAGTAGATGGACCAACAAAATCTACTACGATTACCAAGACGACTGACGACAGAAGCGGAAGTAGTAGCAGTAGTAGTAGTAGTAATTCTAACAACGATGACAATGGGCGAAATGCATCCAGTTATGAAGACAATAACAGTAAGATAGTTGACAAATACAAGGCGGGCGAAACACAGCTAGAGCCCCTTACGGAGCATTTGTTTGTGTGTTTGGCATTTCTCAAGTCGAAAATATCTACGTTGTTGGAGCTGGACCAGTCTGAGATCCGAGGATTGCTGGGTAAACTGTACCGGTCGGAAGATATCGAAGGAATCATATCGGAAGCTGGAGGCATGTGGCGAAGCTGGCAGTACACTGAAGAACTGGAAGGTCTGGATGGAGATGGCTGAAATTTGAAAAAAAAAAAAAAAAATAAAAAATAAAAATAAAAATAATTTTTTAACAATTTAAAAATAAAAAATAAATAAATATTATATATAAAATATTAGGAGAATCAGATATATATATATATATATATATATATATATATTCAAAAAATAAATAAATAATATGATGACAATTTAGGAATTACTTGGAGTATTTATACTCCATTTTGTTTGCCAAATTTTGGTTGAACAAAACACCACTGGAGAAGCGTTTATTCACGCACATGTATCAAATAAAAATATCAGCAGCAGCAGCAGCAGCAACAACAACAACTAGATCAACAATAAAGAACAATATAGGGTGGGGGGGAAGATTTCTTTTTTAAATATATTATCCTATGGCTCATAATTGCAAGTCTTTTTGGACATATAAAGACACCCACGTGGATCAGATAACCGTCTTGACTAGAAAGCTTCTGTTATTATCATTATTAGTATTATATAACATCAAAACCTGTTACCACCATGGAACACCAAAACACGGGGAACGACCACCCCGGGACACCGGGAAGTATCGACGCTCCGGAGCTATTGGACAAGAACCGTGGAATCGATGAAGACGTATATATGACTCCTCAAACCCTCACCAGGGAAAGACCAACAAATAACGGCCACGGATACATTTTCAAGGGACCGGAACCCGGATCCTGGGCCGAAAGCGTCCAGGACGTCCAGGAACGAGGCACCCGGACTGAACCGAGAAAGTTGGCCAAGATCCCTCCCCCGTTGAACAACCCTTTCGTCTCTCCTACCAAGAGAGAGGCAGAACAACCTGAAGAACCAGAATCCCCCACCAAAGCCAGAATACTCTTGAAACAACACAACTTGCACAAGACTGACGAAACCGATTACTTGATTATGGAGGTAATCGCCAAAGCTTGCGACCTCACTTTGCTGGCCAGCGCTGATGATACCCAGGACCCAACAAACGCACAAATTGCCGAACCGACAACCAAGTATATTAACGAGAAACTGACCGAATTCATGCTCACTGTGTGCAAAAACGAAATTAACAAATGGGCCAAAAATAACAAAGTAACTAATAACACTGAAAAAGAAGATAAATCAAAAAATGTTGAAATTTTTGAAGAAGAAGAAAACTCCAAGAAAATCCAACAACTTGAAAATGAAAATAAAGTGCTAAAGGAAACAATCTCATCGTTCCATGATGAGATCAAATCATTAAAAAACACGATTGAAAAAATGCAAGCCAAACACACCGAACTCAAAACCAAACACATCGAACTCAAAACCAAACACATCGAACTCGAATCCAAACAGACTGAACTCGTATCCAAGTACAAGGCTGACAGAGAATACGACCAAAACCAACTCCGTGACTCGGTTACCGAACTCAAGAACAGTGATACAGCCATCAAGGATCAGATCACAAAGGAAACCAACAGAATCGCAGGAGTCAATGCTGGGACCACCGACAGCGTAAGAAAACTAAATGACCAAGTTAAGGAGATCAGAAACACTTTGAATAAAGAAGAGGACAAAAGTCCAAACCTTGACTAACGAAAACACTGAACTGGAAAACGAGCAGAAGAAAATCACTAAGGAAATCTTAGCAAATACAGGACTTCAGAGCCGAGGTTGATGCTCTCAGAGAAGGTCACATGGATATCGGAACCTTGAAAATAGCTATAACGGAACACCAAAATACAATCAAGACCATTAAAGATAAGATAGGGGCTACGAACAGTCGCGGAGTTCTCGAAAGGAAGGTTGCAAACAAAAGAAAACAACAATTCGACCCGCACCGAAGATCGAACTGGGTGCTAGCCTGGGAGGGGTTTTTTTACTAAACTCCTATACAGGAGACTGTTTCCCCTATCCCCAACTCATCAGTTACTGTGATCAGGGGCTTTTGTCAAGGTTCTTTTTAGGTGCATGATACAAAAGACGCTTAGTGGTGAAAAACTCTGCACATATTAGACGCAAATAGAAACTGACCTTTATCGGAGCTGGCTTCAGGCTTTAGGTTCTAGGTTACATAGTGCTGTATGATATATATATATATATATATAAAATTATGTAACTGCAAAAACCCGATAAATTAATAATAATAATACTATTATATATATATATATATATATACTTATTTATTTATACGGTCAGGTCTCGGATCTGCTCCGAGAAATCACCAGCACCGAGCCGCTGCGCGTACCGCATGCGACGTACGGCTTCCTTGTAAAGCTTTTCCTGGGTCTCCTCGTCCTCGGCCAGGTTAGCGAGACATATTTGTGCCTCTGCTGTCAGCGCATACCGCTCGCCCATGGCCAGGTTTGCGTCCTCGTCCTCCAGCTCAAGAAACTTGTCAGGCTCGGCCTCGAGGAAATGCTGCACAGCCTTCTCCACGAGCTTCTGGGCCTCGACTCGGACGTCCTTGAGCTCTGCCGTCAAGGCATTGGTCTCTTTGCTCTCTTGTTTACTCTTATCGTCATCTTCGTCCTCATCTTCGTCGTCGTCGTCGTCAAGCGCAAAGAGTATACTCTCGTACTTTTCCAAATGTGGACGCCCCTTTATTGTGTAATACTTCCCGAGACCCTTATGAGCCTGCTTGAGCAGATTGTCGTGATCCTCGCTGCTCCCGGCCTCCTTGGTATGCCGACGGCCCCACTCCAAGATCTTTTCGTACCGCTCCTTGCCCCAGTCCAAATACTTTTCCTCGACATTGCTCAATTCCTCCAATTGAGGTTTTGTGACTTTTATCAAGTCTGAACTCTTGCCTTTCTTCCTCGTGTTCTTCTTGCTCTTACCCTTGCCTTTACTTTCCTTCTTTTCTTTTTCTTCTTTTTCTTTTTCTTCTTCTTCTTCCACAATATCAAATATATCCTCAACAAAGTTGATCGACTCAGAAATGACATCGCCAATCTCCAGCAAAGTCTCGATATTTCTTAGCTCCAAGTCGGTGTAGCTCGACTTGTCTTCTGTCATGCTCTCGGCCTTTTCAAAATCTTTGGCCGCCTTCTCAAGAGGCTCAAACAAGTTCTTGGACATATCTCCATAAACCTCCTTCAAGTCGCGGTCCAAATGCTCCGCCACTTTCAAAACACGGCCGCGGCTTTGTGCAAACAGCAAGTCTCTCGAGTCAGGGGTCTGTTCCAACCCAATCTGGGCCCGTTCTATACCTGCATTGAAGAAATCGCTGGGTGTATCCTTGTGAGTCTTTTCTGATTTCGACGACGATGAACCGTTGCTTTCCTTTTTCTCTTCATCTTCATCTGCATCTTCATCTTCATCATCCCCAAACTCATCTTCCTCTAATCTCTCTTCAAACAAAACTTTGCCCATGCTCAACAAAGCATTGGCATAAATGCTATGGAACTTATCAGGCAAAACGTCGGGTAGTTTACTCAGTGTCTTGTTATCTTCATCGTTATTATTATTATTATTATTATTATTATCAGCTCCGCCCTCGAGTTTCTTGCTATGCATTCTCAAAATGTTGTCACAAGTATGGATGATCATATTGATCAACTTTTTTTTGGGCAGCAATTGCTGTACCTTGGACGGCACAATCATCTGCTTGTACATGGCATAAAGGGATCCCAGCTCATCGTCCGGATCAACATCCTCGTCAAACTCCAACGCGCCCTTGTTCTCGGCTGGCTCCGACGACGCGCGGGACGATTCGGCTCCCCCGCCTGCTACTTGTGTCTCGCCCGTGGGTCTTGATTTGATACCGGCATCTGTCTTTTGCTTCTTTTTGGCTAATGCCGCCTTGTGCAATCCTTGAGGTCGTTTGGCCATTCTTGTATCAGTTATAGTTGTCTTGAAAATTAAAATGAAAGAAAGGAAGGAAGAAAAAGAAAAAAAAAATTTTTTTTTTTGTTATATATAAGAACTTAAAAAATCAGGTTATTTTAAAAAAAAAAAAAAAAGTTGTCGTATCCTACAGACGAAAGTTACAGACAACAAAATAATATCAGTTATTTTTCATGTATATATATATATATATATATATATATATATACAAATTATATGAAAAATTTCACACCGAAAAAGGAATGGAATTTAAATGATGAGCCAAAAAATGGACAACAATGATTTAAATGTGCCTTAACAGGAAACAAATACTTTGGTCTTTTGTATACAAACATCGGAGGCAATTCTACTTTCACAGAGACCGAGAGGTAAACCTGCATTTTGTATCCGGACCCTCTTGATGAAACCTGCACTTGCAATTATTTCCAGCAGTGTTTTTTATGCTTTAAAGGTGATATCAGAACAAAAAAAAAAAAAAAAAAAAAAAAATTTTTTTTACAATTTAGAGTATGCTAGACAAGCTTTTGTGCGCCATACAGCCTATGACGTATTCTTCATATTTCAACGTCGATGAATTTGCTCCAAGCGAAAACTCTTGTTGATACGCTCCATTATTGGATTAGATAGAGAGAGGTCTTGTTGATTTTGAGTTAACGGGGCCAAAGTTATTTCTGGAAAAGGAAAAAGATTTCAGGCTTAGAGAATGTTTATATTTTGTAATGTAATATTTGTAATGTAATACTTGTAATGTAATATTTTTAATGTAATGTAATACTTGTAATGTAACCACAGGTTGTAACAAGTTTGAAAAAAGTTTTTTTTTTCATTTCATTTCACAAGCCACACCCGTACGGCTGTATTTTTTTTTTTTTTTTTTTTTTTTTCAAAAATATTTTATTTTTCAAGCGGTGGCAAAGGCCTGCTATTATTGTTTGTTGTGTGTTTGTGTAGATGGCGCAATAGCAGGGCTTGTGTAGGCACAAAATCCTCTTATCTCACGTGCAATTGCACAAGCCACAGAAGTGGCTGACGCAGTGAAATTTTTATTAATTATTATTATCTGAATGGACCATTATATATATATATATATATATGATGAAATAAATATTATACTCTTTCTTTCTTTTATTCTTTTATTTATTTATTTATTTTTTTTTTTTTTCAAATATTATTCTCCCTATCTAAATATCTATACCTAGTGTGTTTTCCCTAATGTCTGGACTGCTGACTTGCCAGAATATTGAGAACCATGTGTTTGTGGTTGTTGGAACATCGGGTCTTACCTTGACCCGGATCCAAACACTGCTGGATCACAAGGCAATCCCCATAGTTTTTACCAAAATGCATCCTGAACAAGACATGACACTTGCCTTGTCCGAAAATACAGAAGCCAAGCTGGGCGAGCTGCAGGAAAGCCACGGGATCAAGTGGATCAAGGACCGGGTGTTTGACCTCAGTGATCTGATAACGCTGGGCCGACCGCAGGTCGAGTCCGTGGTCGACGGCGTTTTTGTCACAGCCCCCAAATCAACAGAACCAAGTCCGACTAGAGACTTTATCTCAAATCTCTTTAGTACATGTATCGCAAAAAGAATACCCATAAACGTTGCCGACGACCCGCAGCACTGTACGTTCACGCTCCTGTCCACTTTCAGCAAGGGCGACTTCCAATTGGGCGTGTCCACTAACGGCAAGGGGTGCCGGCTGGCCAACCGAATCAAGCGTGAGGCCGTGAGCTGTTTACCCCATAACATTGACGATATTTGTAACAAGGTTGGCGAGCTGCGCAAACGCATCATCCAGCAAGATGAGGTGGAGCATGAAGAAGACATTAAGAGACTTAAAACCGAGCACAGAAGCAATACAGAAGCGGCCGAGGACGAGACGGGCCAAGATGATGACGACGCAACACAATCAAACAAGTTCAACAACTTGGTTTTGGAGTTTGACGAAAACTCGTCTTACCAACAACTGAAAAAACAACGTTTGCGATGGTTATCTCAAATAGTGGAGTACTATCCTTTGAGCAAACTGTCGGATATATCTGTCGACCAACTTTCAAAAGAGTATAAAGAATATAAAGACAAGAACATATCCGGATCCCATGACGACAATGGGATTCTGCAAATTACCCCACAAAAGGGCCGGATTGCGCTGGTGGGCGCGGGCCCCGGAAGCACGGGTCTACTGACGACTGCCGCTTTGCAAGCCATCAAAGAGGCGGACGTTATTCTGTGCGACAAGCTGGTACCCAGTGCAGTGCTGGAGCAAATACCACGGACGACACCCGTGCACATTGCCAAAAAGTTTCCTGGCAATGCGGAGCGGGCGCAGCAGGAGTTTTTGGATCTGGGCATCAAGTACGTTAAGGAGGGCAAGTATGTGGTGCGACTGAAGCAGGGCGATCCGTACATTTTTGGGCGAGGAGGCGAGGAATATCTGCACTTTTGGAGCCACCAAACGCCGGACGCGCCGGTGCCGGTTACCGTCATTCCGGGCATCACCTCTGCGCTCAGCGCGCCTTTGGTGGCCCTGATCCCCCCGACCCATCGCGACGTTGCCGACCAGGTGCTGATCTGCACAGGCACGGGCCGGCGGGGCGCTTTGCCCAACTTTCCCGAGTGGGTGCCCACGCGCACCTGCATCTTCCTGATGGCGCTCCACCGGATCGGCGACGTCGTGAAGGAGCTTGTGCATACAAAACACTGGGACGACAATGTGCCGTGCTGCGTCATTGAGCGGGCCAGTTGTCCGGACCAGCGGATCATCCGCACGCGCCTCAAGTATGTTGCGGAGGCACTGGAGGCGGCGGGCAGCAGACCACCCGGCCTGCTGGTCACGGGCAATGCTTGTGAGGTGATTGTCAAGCTGAAAGACGACGAAAAGTGGAGAATAGAAGAAGGATTACAATGAATATATTATATATATATATATATATATATATATACATAGACTGATAGATTGAACGTCACATATACTATAGATAGACTTTTATAGAAATAGAAATAAAAAAAAAAAATAATAATAACCGGGCTCGGTCCCTACATGAATATATTTCCCCTCCCCTTCTATATATATATATATATATTTTTATTCGTTCAAATTCCACGTGTAAGAGAGGAAAGATAGGAAAGTAAGGAGGGGAGGGCTACCGGAACACTCGGTCCGTGAACCACCGCAGTCATACAAAAAGCGCCGCGCCGCGCACTGGACGTCGACACCAAACACCAACATCTCCCACCTCCTTTTTCTTTTGTTCCTTTTGTTTCTTTACCTTTAATTTCTGTAGAGTCTTTTTATTTTTATTTTTATTTTACCTTTTTTTTTTTTTATTCATACTTTTCATCTTCGCTAAATACATATAGACATATATATAGAAACATATATAACAATGCTTCCATTCTTTAGATCATCCAGTTCCTCTAATTTGACGCTTTTGGCCTCTCGCAATGCGTTGCGTAGGGGGCACGTCTTTACCCCCACAACAGCAAAAAGCTTATCGGCTCGCTATTTTTCCAGCTCCAACTGCAGCTACCAACAACAACAACAACTACAACAAAATTACACGCCTGCTCCAATTGGAGAGAAGATAGCCTTTGCATTCGAGTAAGTATTTTTTTTTTTTTTTTTTTTTTGGTCACCAAGTGTTATATGGCAAGAGCACTAACACCAGACGCAACAAAATCGCCGCAGTATCGATGGCGTTTTAATCCGAGGCAAGAATGCCATTCCGCAAGCCAAGCCCGCGCTGGAGCTGCTCAACTCGCACAACATTCCGTGGATTTTGTTGACGAACGGCGGGGGGAAGACGGAGCAGGCGCGGGTGGAGGAGCTGTCGGGGCTGCTTGACGTGCCCATTTCCGCGTCGCAGCTCATCCAGGCGCACACGCCGTACCGCAGCCTTGCCGCCCAGTACCACCGGGTGCTGGTGATTGGCGGCGACGGCGACAACTGCCGGCACGTGGCCGAGCGCGTGTACGGGTTCCAGGACGCCGTCATTCCGGCAGACGTCATCCGCGCCAACCCGGCCATCTGGCCCTTCCACCGCTACTCCGCCGCCGACCTGGCCACATACGCCCGCCCCAAGCGCCTGTACGAGCCCGAGTCCGGCGAGGCCAAGATCGACGCCATTCTCGTCTTCAACGACCCCAGAGACATGGGCTCCGACGTCCAGATCGTCTTGGACCTTCTGCTCTCCCAGCACGGCTACCTCGGCACCCGCCGCGACCTCCACACCGACCACGCCGGCCAGGAGTCCGACCTCAGCATCCCCAGCATCCCCATCTACTTCTGCTGCAATGACTTGCTCTGGGCAAACAACTACCCTCTCCCCAGATTCGGCCAGGGCATGTTCAGAATCACCATCGAGCGCTTGTACCACGAAATGACTCATGGCGCCCACCTCCAGTCCACAATCATCGGCAAGCCCTTCAAGTATACATACAGCTACGCAGACAAGGTTCTGAGCGACTGGCGCGCTAAGCGGTTTGGCGCAACTAACAACGACAACCTTACCGTCTTCATGGTGGGCGATAACCCAGCGTCCGACATCATGGGTGCAAACAACTACGGGTGGTACAGTCTGCTTGTTCGAACTGGTGTTTTTAGAGACGAAGACTACAACACCATAGTGGCAAAGCCTAAACAAATCCTTGATAACGTTAAAGAGGCTGTGGAGTTTGGCATTTCTTACGGTTTACAGCAATAGTTCTTGTTGTATCATTATCTTTTTGTTCTTCTAGTTATTTTATATAGTTATCATTATTATTATTATATTATTATTATTATTATTATATCCATTTCAGTATGTCTATACACACACACACAAGAAATTAAAATAGAGTGTCATAACTATAAATATCTAAAGTATAATAAAAATATAAGTCATACAAAGAAAGAAAAAAATAAAAATTATAAAAGAAAAAAAAAAAAAACTTATATCGTTCATTTAAAAAAACGAAATAAACCAATAGAGTCCAAAAAAAATAAAATTCACCGATAGTAAAAGTACAAAATTTGTTGGCCGATGAGAAAGAATCATTAAATATGGTCCTAGTAAAACAAGTAGGTGCAAGCAGAAAAAATACTACCGTCAAGCTCCCCCCCACCAATAACCAACAAAAAAACGACTTGTTCAGAAAATAATAAGAGTTCATTAATTCATAAAAATAAAAGTCAAGCGTGCACACCTTGACACTTGCCAACCACTCACGCCCTTCCCTTGTCTTACCATCAGTCATTTTCTAAATTAAATAAACAAACGATAGTTCAAGGGTTGGGTGGGTTGATGCAATGTATCCAGGAGAAGGCTTAGACTTTATTGGCAACGGTTTGTTCCGATTGCAACTTAACTGCATTCCGTCTAAAAAAAAAAAAAAAAAAAAAAAAAAGAGGCATTAGTGAGGTGGCTACTTAAATACGCATATGTAGATGAGAGTCATTTGTGAGGATGTATATAGATTAAGCCGCAAATTCCCGTAAAAAGCGATTTTTTTTTTTTTAAAAAAAAAAAAACCGGCTCAATTTTCCAGCTCCAGGTTTTAATACTAAAACCCAAAGGAAGTTTGTAATTATGAATCAACAAGAAAACTTAAAAACACAATTTCCAAAAAAAGCTTTTATCATTCATGGGGAAAAAAAAAAAAAAAAATTAAGTGGCAAGTTGAAGAATAGATGGCACCTCATGCATATCATACCACACAAAATAAAAAAAAATTGGTAGAAATAACATAATTGGTATTTCGTTTATTGCCGTAAAAGTCACAAAACATCTCATCAAATAAAATAAAAAATTTAAAGAAGGAAAGGAGAAAGAAAAAGAAACATTTCAAATACATACTCATGAAGTTGTTGTTTGCAAGTTTGGAGACCGGCACAAGCATGGCTTTCCAAGAGGCGATGCTTAAAGCAGAAATGGCCGTTACAAAGATTGCAGTCACCAGTAGATCGTTGAGGAGCATTAAAACAGCTCTTAAAGGAGCATCTCTTCCTGCTCTTCTTGTTGGGTGATGATTTAGTGATGCTTGCAGATGATGTAGTGTTTGCTGGTACAGTGGAAGATTCTGATGGTAATTGTCTAGGGACAGATGAATGTCCAGTTGTATAATGTAGAGTAGAATCATTCTGGATTTCATAGTGAGCAAGAGTCTTAGAGTCGTCCAACGTCTTGCCAGCATATATTAAAACAGCCGAGTCTAGTTGTATTGATGAGTCATGATCGTTCAAAAGGGACTTGACATATCCTACAGTTTTTGCTGAATCCACGTTAAGGACAAAGGCTATAATATATAGTGTTAGCAATATAAATATACATAAGAGATAAGAAAAAAAATACATACATGAACCTGAGACAGATTTAATAGAGATAGAAATAGATGAAGACATTTTTGATAAGTATTAAAGAGATTGTTTTTTAAAGTGAAAAGGATATTTGAATGTATTATATATATATGTATATCGTAAAAAAAAAAAAAATTGTAGGAAGACCAAATTAAAATAAAATAATAATAATAAATAAAGAAAAAAAAAAAAAAAGAAAAAAGGAGAAAAAAAAAAGGGGGGGAGATTTGCAGATATTTATATAAAAAAAAAATACTTGCCAGAATTAGATAATTAAGTAGACAAGTTATGTTTTAGGTTTCCAGTGAGGCGATGAGTACAAAATAGACAAGCAGACTGCGCTTTGATAACTGAACGTGACTAATTAAATTCCGAATCATCCAAAAACCTCTTATCGGTAAAAACGGTTGAAAATCTGGCTGCCTAAAAATAATCATAACAATAACAATAATAATAATAAAATATCCGCTTTATTTATATATATATATATACATACAAGTTATCTTCAAAGTCCTGTTTAAAACTCCCTAATACACTTGAGATCCGGCAAAGTTTTCGGAATGCCCTTGTTAAAATAACCTTGACAGGTCTTACTAATTCTCCGTGGAAAATCTACAGCTTTAAAACCGAACAAGATCACAATCGCCGGCAGATTTTGCCACTGAGGCTTATCGCACAATACATGACATCACCCACTGTGTGCATCTTACGTAAGATGTTCCTATTTATACTCACACCGGTTCCCTATTTTACTGTTATTATTATTATTATTATTATTATTATTATTATTATTTTTTACGCCTCAGCCATTTTTTTCCCCTAAACCATCAGTTTTTCTAGAATCAACATTATTGTCATTATCTCATGACTCTTCCTTAATATTATCGACTCTCATCAATAAAATTTGTCTATGTCGCATCACAAAAAACCTCTTAAATTTATACATAAATGTGGGCAGTTTTGTTTAACTAAAAAAGGCAGATAATCCTCATTCAAGTTTTATAAAACTTCTCTGACTGTGATTAAAAAAAAATAAAAAAATAATAATAATTAACCCGCAAGTTTATTGATTAGACAATATTATTATTATGATATCTCAGACAATTCATACCTAAAAAGTTACTGTTAAATATTGTACATATTCTATGGGGGTGATTTGTCCATTGAGTCTTTGCATGAATCATGATGTATTTTAATGTCATATATAATAATAATTAATAAAAAAAAATTACTTTAGTAGTTATATATACTTTTTAAAGTACTAAAAACGTATTTGGTTTTTTATTTATTATCGTTAATAACCATTTTTCATCGATATCAATCAACATATATATACTACATGTAATTTTTTTTTTTGTATTCTTGTTTTTCTTTATATTATAATATATAATATAAAAAGACACAAAGAACACACACAAAGAAAAAAAAAAAAAAAAAAACGTTTATTGCTTTTCCCCACGATTCAAATTTTGATTCAGTTTTGTTCTACATTTAGTCAAAAAGCCATAATACACCAGTATGTGGAACAAGTCACAGAATATTAATTAATTAAAAATAATAGAAAGAATTGAATTAAAGAAGGAAACCTTTTTTCATAAAAACGAAAAAAAAGGAGGCTTAGTTCAAAAGAACCAAAAAAAATTGGACGACACCGGAATCGAACCGGGGACCTCTCGCATGCTAAGCGAATGTGATAACCAACTACACCAGACGCCCAATTCGTGAAAATAAAATTTCTAGAATGTATAAAAAGCACCAGGGCACTTTAAAGTTCTAAAATATTTAAAGTATTTTGCTTTTAATTACGCCTTAAAAAATTTTTTTTTCTAATAAAAAACTTTATGCTAGTTTCAGTAGATTTGTTTTGTTAAATTAATCATTTTTACATAACTAGAAAGACAAAGTTGATAAGAGATAACCCCTCTTTCGACTTTAATAAGTTAAGTTTACTTAAAATAAAACAGCCGGAGAAAGGAGGGGAGCGCGGGGGTGAAAAGCGGTTAAATTTAATGGCTATTTTTTATACGTAAGGAATATTCAAATGGATCTCTATGAGAGAGAAAAAAAAAATTTTTTTATGGGCCTTTTTACTTTATTTTAAGTTATAGAGGAAGAGATAGAGAAGGCGGAAGAAAAAAAGGGGTGGGGCATAATAGGAGGTGGCGGTTAAAAAAAAAAAAAAAAAAAAAGAAAGTATATTTTGTATGAGAGAATGATGACGAAGTACCCATGAAAAAAAAAAAAAATATACAGCGGAAGAATCTTGAATCTTTGAAGTTTGCTATGGACAGAAATATTTTGAATGTTTAGTCCCCCACAAATACGTTAATAATAATAATAATAATAATCATTATCATTTTAGTAGAACAAGTGGAAAAAAAAAAAAGGCAGCATCATAAGAATCTTGGCCTTTAAAACATTTATTTACATAAAATAATAATAATTATAATAATTATAACAAAAGAAAACCCTCAGAGAATTTGTCAATGACATATTACCAAAAAAAAAAAAAAAAAAAAGCAGAATCCGGGGTAACTAGTTTGCTGACCTCTCCTTCTCTTTCTCTTTTTGTGAATATGAGTTGGTACCGTCACCGTTACATCATAATATAATTATGGTTGAAGCCGTGCGTCTCCAAAAAAAAAAAAAAAATTAATAATTAGTAAGAGGTCACCCCCCTTCACCTTCCCCCGAGGTAAAGAAAAAAGAAAAAAAAGAAAAAAAAAAATTTTGGAAATGAAAACTTAAAACACCAAAACAAGAAGCAGTGTCCGTCAAAAGTAAAATTTTCAAAGGCTTTTGTAGTGGCCATACTGACTATATATATATACTAACAAAAATTTTTTTCAGAATAAAGGCAATAGGTGACGGTTGGTAGTCATAATTACTTACTAAACAGGTCACCTCCTCTTTTTTTTTTTTTTTTTTTTTTTTTTTTTTTTTATATCGGATGACTTGGGTCCCTCAAAATTCTTTTTGCTTCTTGATTTTGAATCATAAAATTATATTCATATTCATATTGGAAAAAAAAAAAAAATTACCTACTTGGAATTGAAATATTTTTTATTTTTTAAAATGATAATGATATTCTAATGATCGATTTTTTTTTTTAAAAAAAAAACCGTTTTTTTTTTAAAAGAAAACCATTTTGTTAATACGATATCTCGTTTTTGTAATACTGTATATGCGATACAGTTACTTAGATTATACTACCGATCTATGATTCTAGAATTTTTTTTTTTCAACATTGCAGTGTATTTGTCACGACTTACCTACATAAACCTTCCTTTACATTTATTTCGTTCATACATGTCATCATTATCTCTATCGATACTTAAATCACAATTGTTGTTTTGTATACCTAACTCTGATATATATATATATATATATATATTTCGTTTGTTTAATTTTTTTCTACAAAGATCTGGATAATCATATCATTAGCATTAACAAACTTGATATCATGTACACCTAAACAATTTTTTTTTTACTACATACATCGATTTTATAGTTTATTCTTTTTGTTTGTTTGTTTGTTTGTACTATATGAATTGCCGATTGTTTCTTTTGACCGAAACAAACCTTATTATATCACTTTTTTTTTTTTTTTTCTTTTTAATCTTTCCCCTCCATTTCTCTCACTTACTCACTTTGTAAAACGCTTATGTACTATCTTGGTAAACTTTTATTTTTTTTATTTTTTTTTTGTGTGTATGTGTGTGTATCTAACTATAAAATTATCTATTACTTGACTTTGGCCTCAAAAGTCCCAACAGACTAAGTGGAGAAAGATACCGTCTTATAACAAGTGGAGAAGAAAAAAAAAAAAAAATAAATTAATAACACAATGCTTATGAATTTATGAAGTGGGTTGAAAACAAATTAAGATCGTGGTTATAATATATGTATAAACCTAAAAGAATGATAACCGTTATGTTAGTCCTTTTTTTTTTTTTTTCAGTTTTTCTATTTATGCATCTATGGATTTTTCATTGTTGTAGTAAAAACAAAATTGTTCTACATCATTTTGATTTTTGTTATTTTTAATTTTTTTAATATAAATAGTCGTTGATTTCCTCCCCACTTTTTTATTTTATTTATTTATTTTCTATTAAAATTTTTTATTTATCATCTATATATTTATTTACTTATTTATTTATTATCAACAAAACATACGTTATTTAATTTATTATATACATATTATTCGTCATGAATAATAATAATAATAATAATAATAATAATAATAATAATAATAGAGACTTTTCGGACAAGGCTTCGGTTTCTTTTAGTGAAACAAAGCTAGAAGAAGGACATATTGGTGTCACGTCGGTTGATCAAAATGTCGTGTACACAAATGAGTCGAAATGGAAACGGTTTAAAGACTCTTTTAAGGCTGTTGAATTTTCAGAAGAAGAGTATGCTACATTGACTCCCCTTGAACGCGCGGCCCGAGCTACTGCCAACTCGCCTCTGCAACGAAGTCTAAAAGGTCGACATCTTCAAATGATTGCTATTGGTGGCGCCATTGGTACCGGTTTATTTATTGGCTCTGGTAAAGCCTTGTCTACAGGAGGTCCAGCTTCACTTTTGATTGCGTTTGCTCTTATCGGCGCCATGCTATACTGTACCGTCCAAGCTCTTGGTGAACTTTCTGTCGCTTTCCCTGTCTCTGGCGCTTTTAGTACTTTTTCCACTCGATTTATTGATCCAGCTTGGGGGTTTGCCATGGGTTGGAACTATGGTATACTGTGGCTGTGCGTTTTTCCCTTGGAATTAGTTGCCGCTTCTTTGACTGTTCAGTATTGGAATAATGAAATAAATGCTGCGGCATGGGTCGTTTTGTTTTACTTGTTTATTTTGGCTGTCAACTTGTTTGGTGTGAAGGGTTATGGTGAAGCTGAGTTTATCTTTTCTTTGATTAAAGTTTTGGCTGTTGTTGGCTTTGTGATTTTGGGTATTATATTAAATTGTGGAGGCGGGCCTGAGGGTGGCTATATTGGAGGCCGATACTGGCATGACCCAGGTGCATTTAATCATGGATTTAAGGGCTTATGCGCAGTCTTTGTCACTGGCGCCTTTTCATTTACGGGTACCGAGTTGGTTGGTCTTGCTGCTGCCGAGACTGCTAATCCAAGAAAAACTCTGCCTGGTGCCGTCAAGCAAGTCTTTTGGCGTATTACGTTATTTTACATGATTTCATTAACCATTGTTGGTTTATTGGTTCCTTACAATGATCCCAATTTATTGGGTTCTAGCTCGGTTGACATTTCTGCATCCCCCTTTGTTATTGCTATCAATAGAGCGTCCATTCCTGTCTTGCCCTCTATTTTCAATGCTGTTATCTTGATTGCTGTTTTATCTGTCGGTAACTCTGCTGTTTATGGTTGCTCTCGTACACTTGCCGCTCTTTCTGCCCAAGGATATGCCCCAAAGGTTTTGGGCTATATTGATCGTACTGGCCGTCCATTGGGTGGAATTGCTGCTTCTGCACTTTTTGGTTTGATTTGCTTTGTCAGTGCCTCTGATGTTCAAACCGATGTTTTTGCCTGGTTGATGGCCTTGACTGGTTTGTCTTCAATTTTTACTTGGGGCTCAATTTGTTTATGCCACATTCGATTCCGTGCTGCCCTTCGCCAGCGCGGAAGAGGTACTAATGAGTTGGCTTTTGCTTCTCAAGTTGGTGTCTATGGATCTTACTTTGGATTTGTTTTCAATTGTCTTGTTTTGGTTGCCCAGTTTTGGACTGGCTTGTTTCCTATTGGTGGAGATGGTGCAAATGCCGAAACCTTTTTCCAATCCTATCTTTGTGCCCCCATTGTTCTTGCCTTTTTTATTTTTTGGAAGGTTTGGAAGCGTACCAAGGTAGTTAAGCTTGAAGATATGGATATTGATACTGGCCGACGCGATTTCAATCTGGAAGCTTTGATTATTGAGCTTGATCAAGAAAGAGCAGAACTTGCTGCTAGACCATGGTATTACAGAGTTTATAGATTCTGGTGTTAAACAAGATTTCTTTACGACTTAAAATTACGATGTTATGACAAATGTTTTTATTTTTATTTTTATTTTTTTTGGATTTGATAATTTATTTAATACTATAGTACTATACATAAATATTGTCTTTTCTTTATTTATTACTATTCCATGTTTATTTTTATTTTTATTTTTCTTTTAATAATATTAATTTGATTTCTTTAATTGATTGATCTTTTTTTCATAATATTCCTGTTGAGTTTTTAAGCCAGTTACCACAATATCTGAGCATTTTTCTGTCATTTCCTTCAATAATTTGAATAAAGCAGTTGCAACTTGAGGAGAGATAGTGATATCCTTAAGTGGGTCATATTGAAGCTTTAGCAATTCTGAATTAATTGATTCTGCAATTTCGTCAATGTCAAAGGTATCTGATTCATCTTTTTTGGGGTTAACTACATTAACTTTGGAATTAACTTTTTTTTTGCGTTTCAAAGGTAAATGTCTGTTAATAGGGGTATTTTGAGATTTGCATTTTTCATTATTATTCTTGTTATCATTATTGTTATTGTTATTAATGTTTGCTTGTTGCAACAAATCTTCAATAATGTCTTGTGTATAACCATAGTTCGAAGGGGGTTCCGGATCAACATACAAACGAGATGTTGCATTCAAAGAGGCACTATAGTATTCAACAAAATCATCGAATTTTTTATTAAGCTGGGCTTTAAAATTGATAATGGTAGAAATGGAATGCTGGTAATCACTATACAGGGTATCAAAGCTTTTGGATAATTCTTCACATGCTTTTTTGGTGGAGTCACAACTATCGGATAACTCCTTAGTACACTTTTCTAATTTGTCAAGTCGCATTTTCATTTTTTGTAGTACATTCTCATTGATATCGTTACGTATCACAGATTCACAATCCCCGGAGTTAGTCAATTCGTGGAAATGGTCTTGAGGAACGCTTTCTAAGTTAAATTCGTGGCTTAATAATTCGTCGTCACTACTACCACATATAACAAGTTCAGTTTCAGGAAACGGTGAGCTGGTTTTAATATCAGAGGTATAAGCAACAGTTCCAATCATTATATATGTATATATAATTTTGTAAACTAGGAATACAACTGTGGTATTTGTTCAATCTGGTAGATAATGAAGCAATGGTATCGTGTGAAATAGAAGACTAATTCAACTAATGAATAAACACAAAGAGGGTAAAGAAGAAGAAGAAGACAAATAAAAAATTACAAAAAAACTTTTACTTTTATATACAAAGTTAATATCAAACAACATAGACAATGTGGTATACAGACGAAGATAATGAAATAATACTAAGGTCCATATCATCGTGATAAGGAATAATAGTCGTTACAGTACCGAATGAGCTTTAGGTCCGGGAAAACCTAACCCACGGACATAACACCATCCGGGTAATAATGGTTAGGGCTTTCATAAGTTGACCAATTAGGGCAATCAAAATCCCCATTTGTATGGCACGTGAGACCAGAGACTGTGAATATTTGTCCAACAAAAAAAAAAAATTTCTAACGTCGTGCAGGACACTATTCGTATGGTTGCGATAATTGAAGTAGAATAGAAATTGATGATCAAAATCAAGATCAATATCTTAGAGAATTCATCGAGAATGATAAAACTAAAGTGTTTTGGACGTTTTACCACCTTGAAATCTGTTTCCAGCTTCTTATTTTGTACTTTATGATTTTTTTTATCTTTTTTTTTTATTTTTATTTTTTTACATATTGTTACCTTTTTTTTTTGGTAGTGAAAATTTGCTGGTTATGGGTAGTAGACAAAAATTTTTTTTTTTAGTAGTTACAACTGTAAATATTTTTATATATACACATACCTTTCACGCGTTAGATTTATTGGGTGTTTATATTGAAAATAAAAATTTAACTTACTTATATATATTTTCTACATTATCATATTATCTTCTTCTTTCTCTTATGAAGAAGGATTTAAGATATTCACTATAATTCTCTTGAAATACAATAAAACACCATTTATTGACGACTATAATTATCAGTGATAATATCAATAAGAAAAAAAGAAAAAAAAATGGCGAAGCGTAAAAGAGATTCTACTACTACTACTACTACTACTACTACTACTACTACTGAGGAAAACGGTACTAATACCTCTGTCGTTTCTCGCGATGACTCCAAAAAATCTACTAAATCAAAGCAATCTGAATCCATAACGGAAAGTATTGATAGCAAAGATTCTAAGGAGCCTAGGGAGTTTTCAGATGCCTCTGACGACGATGACGACAGTGACGATAATGAAGACAATGACGACTCTGATGAATCGAATGAATTAGACGGATCAGACAAGGAAGAAAAATCAAATCCTCAGCCAGATCATGACGATTCACAACAAAAGAAGACTTCTCATTCTAAAAATTTATCATCACAAGATGTCCAAGCTGCAAGAGAAGCACCTGAGCTTTTCAAATCTAGCTTGTTCAAACTCAAGATTGATGAAATGCTAAAAACAGTTAAAATAAACGAGAAACATACGAAGAAAATGGAAAAAGTTCTCTTCAGACTTAATGCACTGATCAAATCGATTTCTGCTACAGAAGATTATACTCTTGAAGATGCTGAAGACGTTATTCGTAAATCAATAACTAAACTTGCCATACCTTTCTCTAATCCTAAACCTGCTCGTGATATTAAATACACATTTCGATACCTCCCCCCAGCAAGTGTCAATGTCGTTGGTGGGTTTTCTCTTAAAACCTATATCCGCCAGCCTGAAGGAAACGTTATAGACATGATTGTTGTTATGCCCAAAGAATTAATACAGCCCAAAGACTATCTTAATTACCGATACGTTCACAAGAGAGCTTTCTATATTGCTTACTTGGTTAGAGAGCTTCAAGCTGCTACCGCCAATGAAAACTTACCATTTATCTTTAGTTATAAATATTTGAATGATGATCCCTTGAAACCTGTCATTAGAATTACATCGGCACATGGGAAATCGGATTTCCATTTCAACACTACCAAATTCACCATCCAGATTTTGGTTGCGCTTCCACAAGATGCTTTCGATTACAAAAAGCTTGCAGCCGACAAAAACGCTATTCGTGTCCAGCTTCCTAAATCTGAAGAAAATCTTACTATGCCGGCAACACCCTTATATAACTTTTCTATTCTTACTGATTCAACTTATACCGCTTATAATGAGTTTCTTCATCGTACAGCTGCTGACTGTGAAAGCTTCAAAGATGCTTGTCAACTAGGTAGATTGTGGTTGTACCAACGGGGCTTTTCTAGCCCTGCTGCAGCAGGTGGATTTGGTCATTTCGAATGGGCTATGTTAACTGCAATTTTGTTGAATGGTACAAGATCAGATACGCACACCTTGTTGAAGGGTTATAGCAGTTACCAATTATTCAAAGGTGTTCTTCAAGTTCTTAGTTCTACTGACCTTTTGGAAACCAGCATTAGTTTTTCGGTAAAGGAAGGCCAGTTTTCTAAGTTCCAATCCAACACATTTGACGTTCCTTCTGTGATTGATCGTGATTACCACATTAACGTATTTGCAAATATGTCGAAAGCCAGCTATAAGATGATTCGTCACGAAGCCTCAGTATCTAGCGATTTACTTTTGGACAATAGCAAAGATCGATTCGACTATATTTTCCTTAGAAAGTTGTTTGTCCCAGAGCTTCGTTATGACTTTTATTTCACGTATGTTTATTATTGTTAATTTTTTTTACTGATTACAACACTAACTTTAGTTTTTCTTTATTAGTGTCGAATTGCCTATTCCTGATGATGATTTGTCATACACACCTTTTGAAAAAATTAAATATCCTTCTTATAGGCGATATTTTGCTGATAAACTTTATAATATCTTGAGTCAAGGATATGCCGATAGAGTAATTACAACTCATCTTACTTATAAAGAAACACCACACTGGGGGTTGGAAAAAAGAAGAATGCATGAGGTTAAAAATGGCGATACTGTGACTGTGGGTGTTCTTTTGAATGATCAAGAGTCGGAGAGAATTTTGACTTTTGGTCCTTCTCCTGAAACCCCTAAGGGTAAAGCCGAAGCAATTGCATTCACAAAATTCTGGGGATCCAAGGCCGAAATTAGAAAATTCAAAGACAGCACTCTTCGAACCGTTGTGGAGTGGAAGCCAAATCCCAGGCGTTTTATTGTCTCCAGTATTACAAAATATCTCATTGAAGAATACTTTGGTACTGAAACTGCATCCACCCTTCACTTTGCTAATGAACGTTTACTTGATTATATCCATGTCCCAAACATTTCTTTGGCTAATTCCCAGCCTATCAACAGCAGCCATCTATTCCGCCTTAAACTAGGATCTTTTATTGACTGTGCAAGCTTTCTTCAGAATTTGGATCTTTCCATTGATATGAAAGTTAGTAGGGTTTCGCCCATCACTTCTTCTCTCAGGGATTCTTCTATTGTCGCACCTTCTCCATACGACATAGAGGGGGATGATTGCGTAGCCTGGGGTATTATTGAGTTTGAAACTTCCCATAAATGGCCAGAGACTATCCGAGCAGTAGAAGAAACCAAGACTGCGTTTTTGTTGAAACTTGCTGAAGCTATTGAGGATGCAGGTCTTTATAAAGCTAGTGTTGGAAGTGAGGAGAATGTCATTATGCCAAATGACAAGATTCGTTTCATTCAGATTATTACTCCTGAAGGATTCATTTTCCGACTTCGCATTATGACCGAAGTGGACCAATATCTCTATTCAGAGTTTGATAAGCTCACCAAGAACACTTCATATGAAACAAAATTCATGAAGCTTTACACAGGAGCTATTAATCACACTAGAAGAGTACAAACACTCTCGAGAAGATTTCCGTTTTACTCGACCGCGGTTCGTTTGTTGAAAACTTGGTTCAATTGTCATTTGCTGACGAATATGATTTCGCAAGAAATTATTGAGCTTATTGCCCTCAAACCATTTTTAGACTCAGCACCTTATGTTCCTCCAAGCTCTCCCATATCTGCTTTTTGCCGCTCTTTAGAATTTATTGCTAATTGGAACTGGCGTGACGAGCCCTTGATTTTAGATGTTAATAGGGTTTCCGACAGATCACACGATAAGGAAGAGGATGTTTTTAATAGGGCATCTAATGTTGAAGGAATTCAGATGGACAGTAAGGTATACACTAATCTTTTAGAGACGTTTTCTTTATTGAGGAAATCTGATCCTACACTTTTCCACGCAACCTTGTTTATTGGTACCAGTGACGATGAATCGGGAATAATGTGGTCTCAAAACTTTACACCTTCACCCGTTGGTATTGTTGCCAGTTCTAGAATGACGGCGCTTGCCAGAGCAGCACTGAACGTCTTTACTAGTCCTCGATACACCGAGGAAGTGAAGATCACCCAAATTTTCAAGCCTTCTCTTAGTGATTACGACATTGTTCTTCACGTTCGAGATCCTCAATATGGACACAATAGAAACACTAATGGACTTAGCAACGTGAAGAACGGAGCCGAGGACAATAAAGTTCTTAAGAAGAAGAAGACTGGCGGATACAAAAATCTTCAACTTGTCACATCATTCCCTAAGGAAAGTGAGTTAATATCCAAACTGAACCGGCCTATTGATTTGTTTTACCAAGATTTGGTTGAGCGCTATAAAGACACTATTATTTTCTTTTATGGAGCTTTGGATGGAAGTAGTGCTCCTAGTTTGATTGCAGGCATTTGGCAACAGGGTATCACCGAACCCAGACCATTTAAGGTTAACTTGGGATATTCCTCGATTCCTTTATCTGCAGTGAGCGATGGCCGTTCCTCTAAAGCCCGCGAGGGAGATAAAAACGCCAAAAATGGAAAGAACAATAATAATTTGGTTGTTTTAAATAAGCAAGCCATTATGGAAGAGATTGAACAACTTGGAGGAGAGTTGATTGAAGAAATTCAACTGAAGATGTAGACGGATATATATATATATATATAATATTAAAATAAGAATTATGATATATATGTATATATATTAATGTTTTCAATAATGAGACTCGGTTGTTGGTACACCAAACATTAAAGTTAATATAACGAGAGATTACCGAACGGTTGACAAAATGGCTGACTCTGATTATGCCACGAAGTCGTTTTAATCTTTTAAAAGATCAAGTCATTGTATTTGTATAACAAAAAACGACTAATATATATATACAAATCTGATTTCTGATATTTTCAAAGGGTTATTATGTCCATAAAAATAACCTATACGATTTAATAGCTAATGTGTTATATAAGGCCTGTATGGAGTATTAGTCAGGAGAATAATATGACACCAATAAAAAAAAAAAAAAAAAAAAAAAAAACTTTCCTACCACAAAAAAAAAAAAATTTTTTTCCCACCTACCATGTGATCCATTGTTTATATATATATATATATATATACTACCATTGTAATGATTTGAGTATATCCACCCGCAATTTCTTATTTTATTCCACTACTTCTAGTTCTTGTTCGTCATAGTCATTTAAT
>JAKTYK010000002.1:0-37646 GCA_030578655.1 Magnusiomyces starmeri
TTTTTTTTTTTTTTTTTTTTTTTTTTTTTTTTTTTTTTTTTTTTTTTTAAAAAAAATACAAACAACCTAAGATAGCTTATAAAAACAGGTATAATATAATAAAACCAATACCATTTGCTTTCTTTTTTTTTTTTTTTTTTTTTTAAATTAAGATTTCACCTTTTTCTTTCTTAACCGTGGGTCGTATTAATATTTCCCTCGGATCCCTTCCCGTCGTATCCTTTATCTGCTCTCAGCATTCATCAAACTCTGAGCAATCTCTTTTAGGTCCTCTCCAACAATAATGGCTTCTAATTCAGATCCCCAGGTTTCCTCAAAGAAATCTCTCTCCATCGTCATGGATCATAGTATTCCGTCGAGTACTGATGTTAGTACCACAGCACAATCTAACACCAGCAATTCAACAGCCTCAACTCTTTTCTGCTCTATGAATTCTTCAGCATCTTCATCAACAAGCACGACTCCAACCTCATCTTGCTCACCTTCTTATGTTGCTCTTTCAGAGTCTCAGATTTTGCCCATAAAAGACGAGCACGCGCACTATACTAAATCAATTAACGGATCGGTGCCAGATTGCTATTTAGCCAGTAACCTTCATATATCTAGAAATCCCAGCAGAGAGCCTTCTTCCTCTAATCTCGTAAATTCCATGGGTCAGTCTATGCTTTCGTCTCCTCTCAAAAATTCTATAGATCCAAATAATATTTCATATGCTATCAACAATGGCAGTCTTACCATAGAGTCGAACAACAAACCTTCCAAATCTTCTGTTTCCCTTCACGATAAAGACGATCCCTCATGCTTTGTCCACCAAAAGTTCGACATGACAAAAAACCTTAAAGCCTTATCTAAAGCAACAAAGGATTCCAGTGCAATCTCTCACAAACGTCTAGTCAAAACAGCTTCCGATGTTCGTGAATTAGCAAAACGATTGGGCCGCGCCACAATCAATATCAAAACAAGATCAATTATGGTTGTCACAAAGGCGAGAGACAATTCGCTCGTTTATCTCACTAGAGATCTTGCTTACTGGCTTATCCAGGATGCCCGCAAGATTGTTTATGTTGACGCAAAACTCAAAAAGTCTAAACGATTTGGTGCCAGTAGCCTTTTAGAACGATTTTCAAGTGATATTCCACCGACTAATTTACGTTACTGGACCAAAGACCAAACAATCAATTCACCAGAACTTTTCGACTTAGTAATCACTTTAGGTGGGGATGGCACTGTGTTGTATGTATCCAAACTTTTCCAGCGCATTGTCCCTCCTATCATTTCCTTTTCTTTAGGCTCTCTCGGGTTTCTTACCAACTTCCGAATTGAAGAAACCAAGAAAATAATGACGCGAGTTTTCCAAGATGGTATTAATGTCAATCTTCGAATGAGATTTTCTTGCACGGTATATAAACCCGATGGCACCGTGTTGGCATGTCATGAAGTTTTAAATGAAATTGTAATTGATAGAGGTCCTTCACCTTGGGTGTCAATGCTGGAGCTTTATGGGAACGACTCTCTTCTTACTGTAGTACAGGCCGATGGTCTAATTCTCTCGACCCCCACTGGTTCAACGGCGTACTCATTATCAGCTGGGGGGTCTCTTGTTCACCCCGAAATTTCTGCAATGTCTGTCACACCTATTTGCCCACACACATTATCCTTTAGACCGATGCTTCTACCAGATTCCATGGTACTGCGAGTAACAGTCCCTAAAAGATCCAGGTCAACGGCGTGGGCTTCGTTTGATGGGCATGACAGAACAGAGCTAAAATCCGGATATTACGTTACAGTTAGAGCCTCGCAGTTCCCCTTCCCCACAATTGTATCCAGTCCTACAGAATATATTGATAGCGTTAGCAGAACGCTAAAATGGAATGTTCGACAGCAACAAAAACCATTTGAGGATTTACTATCTAAAGAAGCAAGGTTAAAATACCAAAATCTGGATTTACGATCGAGTCTTCCTCCACACGAGCGCGAGGCAGAATTGGCGCGAGAAGAACAAATAGAGACCGAAGAACATGAACGCATGCGGGAGCAAAGACATCGAACTCAAAATCGTCGTGGTCATAGTAGGCATATTTCAAGAGGGAAAAGTTCCAGTGAGCACGCCACTGGAACTTCCAAGAGAAGCGGTAGGAGTCTTAGTGTTAGGTCTTCCCGCAGCGATAAGAGTAAAATGGAGGATGACACCCACCGCGGATATTCATATAGAGATGAATACAAAGTTAGTGGAGAGCTTATCAATAATGAACCCAACAGTGATATGCTTTCGAGTGAAGAAGACGACGACGATGACGACGACGATGACGACGATGACGATGATGACAGTGATTCTAAATATTTGAGTGATATTGAAATCAGGCCGAGAGTTGAACAAAGAAACCAAAGTGAAGATGAAGATGAAGATGAGGAAGACGACAGTTCACAAGAACCTGATTACGATATTGATTATGATGAGTTAGGTTAATTATGATAAATGACAAAAGATCAAAGACTTTTTTTTTTTTTTTTTTTTTTTTTTTTTTTTTTTTTTTTTTTTTTTTTTTTTATTATTATTATTATTATTATTTAATACATTTGCATAGATGGGCCCACATTTTTTATCTATTTATTTATTTATTATTTATTTATTTATTATTTATTTATTTTTTATTTTTTGTAGTAATCGTATCGGAGGCTTCTCCTTTATACTTTATTAAACTTCGTTTATTTATATCTTGAAAAAATTATTTTACTTGTCAATTGTCCTAAAAACCATAATATTTGTAACCAAGTACCATGTAAAACACATTACTATAACTTAGTTGTTAAATAACCTATTTTTATTTATTTATTTATTTTATTTTATTTTATTTTTTTTTCCTCTTCATATAAACCTATAAATAAATTTATAGTTGAATTTTAAAGATGCTTTTATGTTTATGTTAACGGTTACTTAATTTAGTTA
The DNA here is from genome assembly GCA_030578655.1 of Magnusiomyces starmeri. Lineage (NCBI taxonomy): Eukaryota > Fungi > Ascomycota > Dipodascomycetes > Dipodascales > Dipodascaceae > Magnusiomyces > Magnusiomyces starmeri. Next base: position 2,948 of record JAKTYK010000002.1, read on the forward strand.
TACTATACTGTAGTATTTTTTATTTTTTTATCTGTTACTAAAAATACAAATAAAAAGTCAAAGCAAATATTGTTATTATAAAAAAAAAAAAAAAAAAAAATCGTAAAATCATCATTAGAGTGGTACGAAGATTTTATTTCTTGCAGAAAACAAGGCACCCAATTCGTGAACAAACTCATACAATACTCTTTCATTAAGTTTTAGTTCTTGTAGCTTGAGCTTAGTTTCCAACTTTTCCCTTTCTTTTTCATCAATTTGTTGCTGGTTCATTTTTGTCACGTCCTCCTCGCTCAAACTGGAATTGTTGTGCCTCCCTGAGAGTGATAAAAATGTAAGTGACCGAGAAATAACTTTGTGACCATTCTTGAATGGTGATGTGGATATACCAAGTACCCATTGACCTAATCCAAGTGTACTGCCGCTGTTGTTACTATCACCGCTTCCAGAGTTGGGATCTTCCTTAGAAGATGGAGATTGTTGCGTGTTATCCACACTTGGAATTACTGTAGCTGCACTGCTATTTGAATAATTGTTCTGTTGATCAAGTTCTAGGGAGACAGTATTATCTTCTGCTATTTCATTAGTAGGGGGGTTGCCTTCGGTCCCTGTATTAGAAATAGGGCTTAAACAACTGCCTTCTGTGATTAAGTCCACATTTTTCATGTCTGATGTAATACCTTCCGGCATCGACACACTTAGTTTATTTTCATCTGGTTTATAATTATCGAATTGACTTTCAGAATTATTCGTATGGACTATGACTGAATTTATTGACAATTTTCGAGACATTATACTATTTGCAGAAGAATTGACTGGAGATGTAGCTATATTTTCTTTCGATATAATCACACTATCGTGTTTCTGAAATTTTTCGTAAAGAAGTTTTGATTTTCGTTCAATCAACTCGGAGGTAAGTGTTTCAACTTGTTTCATAAGTTCATCTAATACCCATCCTCTAAGATCAATCCATCCACATGATCCTAGACAAATAATTACTTGTGTCAAGGCTAAATTCTCGGCAAATCCATTTGAGAAAAATTGTGAAAGTCTATCACAAAATATTAATTCTGCAAGAGTTTTATGAATATGTTTTTTCTCTGTACTTTCTATCTCAGGTTGTGTTTCCCTACTACTTCGGCTTTGAAGTGAAGATCTACAGATATCCAAACTAATTCGGTGAACTGTCAATGGCCGGGTAGAAAAACGGGATAATAACTTGTCATTATATTTCTGTAAATCAATGTCCGACTGCGATTTGTAGAGATTTTTCTTCATATATTCCGGAGGAAAGTTTCGATTTTGAAGAGTTATAGTCTTTTCAATTTCTTGCTGGTAAATCATTAATAAACTATGTTTTATGGCAAAAATTTGAGCAAACTCACTAAAGATATTTGTTTCGTTGGTATCACAATCTACTTTCGTTGTATCGGATAATACTTTGTAGTTTGGACTGTCAAGACTCGTATCTGAGCAATTTTCTATTGAGTTATCTATGTTGAGTTTTTCATTACCCTGATAATTTGATCGTGAGCTCGTATCTATTCGCTCAATGGTACGTTGCACCACTTGAAATTCCTCAAGGGTGTTAATATTAGCCGAAAACCTTAAAAAGTTCCCCCTATTATCAATTGATGTAATTGTAGTTACTGTAGGTATGAGTTTATTTGAAATATAAGGGTAGTATTTGGCAACCAAAATGGATAAAAGTTTCAATCCACAAGCCCTTGTATTCGTATCTTTTGATTCTAACGTTGTACTCAGAATATCTGTAAGTGTCAAAATTGGTCTTTGATGAATGGAATTAGACGAGACAGAACTGGTACTACTATTATTTGTACTGGGCCTTCTTTTTTTCAGTCTTGCCAGAACGATTGGGTTATCTTCATTAATTTGGCCTAAGAAGTAGCATACGATAAGTTGACTTAGTGGGTTGTGGTCTAGATAGTTCAGGATAGTTGCAAGGATTTCAATTAAAACATCTGAATATCCACCGTACGAATCAGTACTTTCAATAATGGATGGGTAAAGAAGCTGTCTTACAAATAAGGCATCAAAATTATTTATCAAATGGTTGGTAAGATCATCAAGATTTTGACAAAATTTTAAAATATCTTGCCAAAATAATAGATATGAAAGAAAAGTTTGCAAATCTACACCACCATCCTTAATTGAAGTTGTTTTGCTATAAATACTAGTGCCATCATTATTACTTTCAGTAGCAACATTCGTATTATCAACTCCAGTTTTGTTTTTTTGAAAACTATAATTGATAGATCCCTCTTTAGAAACAACTCGGCAAAGTTGAGAATAAAGTGCACCTAAGCCTGAGGCCATAAACCCCCCTAAATCGCTATCAATTACCCATCGAGTAAGAGGTTTTGATAACGAAGCAACTTCCATGAGATAAAGGAGTGCAATTCTGGAAAGTTCTCCGGCATTTCCTTCATGATGAATATATTCTAAAAGTAGATAAAACATTGGAAACTCTCTGTGGTATTGGACCTCTTTGGAATTGTTACTATTGTTATTTTTATTATTATTATTATTATTGTTGTTGTTATTATTCTCAACAGAAGTTGACAATTGAGGTTTGTTTTCATAATTAATTGCATTGCCTGTTTCATTACCATGTTCAACATTACTTTCATTACTAGTATCAAGTTCAGTTTTATCCCCCTGATCACACGAATCTCTTTTGGGAAGGGATGGTGCACCACAAAATTGCTCAATTATTTCAAACCACGAGACCAAAAGGCCTGGTGTAACTTTCATCAACGATGCCAGGCTAAACAAAAATTCAGCCAGGTTTTGTTCCAAAAAAACATTCACAATAGGGTAACCTAAAAGAGATTGCAAGACAGAGGTTATGCCTAACACCATATCCTTATCTCTAGCAAGGGTATCATCACGACCACAGACATGATCTACTAAAGCTTGGAGCAAGCTGAATAGTAGTTTTAAAATATTTGTGGGAAGTTCTCGAAGTTTTGCACCCAGTGTGACTAATCCATTATTTTTAAGAAAAAACACTGCGCAAACGGCAAAGTCGTCAGATTGAAAGATTTGAATCAGATTACTTAAGGCAGTGTGCAAAGCCTTATATGATCTTGTTTCGGGATCGCATTTTCGTAGTAATTTCTAAAAGAAAAGGATAAGTTAGAAACTTCATTTATAGTAAGCTTAATTAGGGATAACAACAATAACATACAAGTATTTCCTGTGTGGCTTCTCGCGTAATAGCAAGGTTTGGTGGGATTTTAGGCAGGCTTTTGTTTGGTTTCTTTAAAGAATTAACAGAAAAGATATTCCACAGAGGTTCCATTGCAAAAGATAAGAAATAGATACAAACAATGCCATGTTATGAAGAAGAAGAAGAAGAAAAAAAAAAAAAATTGAAAAACGAGTTTCTTCTTTATGTATATTGGAGGAGGAAAAGACGAACATTTATTTATTTATTTATTAATTTATTGTTGTCTGAAGAAATAAGAAAATTAACAAGCTCAAAAACAAGTTAATTTTCTCATCATCACCAAACATATCTTGAATTACCGTGTTTTTTTATTTTTATTTTATTTTATTTTATTTCCGAGCAACAAAAACAACAGTAAAGTCGTTTGACGAGACGGGTGGCAACTACCAGTACCATCGGCATAGATCGCGCTTCAAATATAGGACACCACGTGTTACAAAGTGCAATATCTGGGGTTTTTTCGTAGCGTATAATAATTGATTCTCCCGAATAAACATGACTAAAAAGTCGTGTGTGTACTGTAGTGCTTCACTATAAGGCGGAAAGTACCGGATGATCGGTTTGGACCTTTGAACCGTTACTTCCATCTTGTATCTCTCACAAATGTCCTTTCCCTATGCGCCTCGTCCTATGTGCCGCATCCCATGTTCCCAGTCTCATGACCCGACACTAAACCAAAAAAAAAAAAAATTTTTTTTTTCTTGTTAGGGTACGTTCACAAGCTTCTTAGTATAATCTGGAACGTACTAGAGTAAATATCAGTACGATAACTTAGATAACTATTATGTAACTTGTTTTCATTAAAAAAATTATGCATAAGCCCCTTGTGGCTCTTAATCTTAAAAAAAAAAAAAAAATTTTTTTTATATAAAAAACCACCGATGCCTCTGAAAAAATTTTTTTCTTCTTCTTCTTTTTTTTTTTTTTTTTTTTTTTTAGAAAACAACACAGATTATTTGTGAATATATCACTTTATATATATCTTTTTATCTACATTATCAATTTACTTATAATGACAGACGGTTCTAATATTAACATGTCTTCTAACGATGGAATGCAAAACAACTCTGGTACTCATCAGACTTACATCCCTCCCCATCGTGCTAATGCTCCCCCAGCTGCTTTTGGAAACGATGCCAACAGTGGTTATATGAATAACAACAGCTATCCCAACGATGGTGGCTACCAGCCTAGACGCTACAACAACAACTATGGTGGCGGCTACAACAACTATAATGGTGGCTACAGAGGTAACGGTGGCTACAACAACAACAGATATGGTGGTTACAGAAACAACGGTGGTTACAATAACGGTGGCTACAATAATGGCTATCGTGGCAACAATAATCGTTATGGCAATAATGGTGGCTACAGGGATTTCAGACCAGCCAACAGCGGTAGATTTGTTGATGGCAAGCACATTCCTGGTCCCAGAGATCCTCAACTTGAGATTGAAATCTTTGGAACTGCTGACGATCCAAAGTTCCAATCTACTGGTATCAACTTTGATAACTATGACGACATTCCTGTCGAGGCCACTGGTAATGATGTTCCTGAGCCCATTACTGCTTTTGCTGCTCCTTTGGAAAGCCATCTTATTGAAAATATCAACTTGGCTAGATACACCAAGCCTACTCCTGTCCAAAAATACTCTATCCCCATTATCGCCAATGGTAGAGATTTAATGGCTTGTGCTCAAACTGGTTCCGGTAAGACTGGTGGTTTCCTTTTCCCCATTCTTTCTGAATCCTTCCTTAAGGGTCCTGCCCCCCTCCCTCCTCAAGCCAACAATGGTCTGAGAACTGGCTACCCTACATCGCTTGTTTTGGCTCCTACTCGTGAGTTGGTTTCTCAAATTTACGATGAGGCCCGAAAGTTTGCCTACAGATCTTGGGTTCGCCCTTGTGTCGTTTATGGTGGTGCTGACATTAACGGCCAACTTCGTCAAATTGAGCGTGGTTGCGACTTGCTTGTTGCCACTCCTGGTCGTCTCGTTGACCTTCTTGAGAGAGGAAGAATTTCCCTCCAAAACATCAAGTACCTTGTTTTGGATGAGGCTGACCGCATGCTTGATATGGGTTTTGAGCCTCAAATCAGACGTATTGTTGAACGTGAAAACATGCCTGGCGTTCAAGACCGTCAAACTCTCATGTTTTCCGCCACCTTCCCTCGTGACATTCAAGTTCTCGCACGTGATTTCTTGAAGGACTATGTCTTTTTGTCTGTTGGCCGTGTTGGTTCCACTTCAGAGAACATTACTCAACAAGTTCTTTATGTTGAGGATGAAGATAAGAAATCTGCCTTACTCGACATTTTGTCTTCTGGTGACACTGGTCTCACCCTTGTTTTTGTTGAGACAAAACGTATGGCTGATTCTCTTTGCGATTATCTTATCACACAAAAGTTCCCTGCCACTGCTATTCATGGTGACAGAACTCAACGTGAGCGTGAACGTGCTTTGGAGATGTTCCGTAGTGGCAAGACACCTATTATGGTTGCTACTGCCGTCGCTGCCCGTGGTTTGGATATCCCCAATGTTACACACGTTGTTAACTATGATCTTCCCACTGACATTGATGACTACGTTCATCGTATTGGTCGTACCGGTCGTGCAGGTAATGTCGGTACTGCCACTGCTTTCTTTAACCGCAACAACAAGAATGTCGTTCGTGATTTGATTGATATTCTCAAGGAGGCTAACCAAGAGGTCCCAGACTTTTTGGAGACTGTTGCCCGTGAGAGTTATGGAAAGGGCAAGGGTGCCAACCGTGGTGGTCGTGTTAACGCTAGCATTGATTTCAGAAAGTTTAACGGTGGTCTTGACCGATATGCTGGTAGCATTCACCACGACCGCAACCAACCTTTTGAGACTCCAAGTGCTCAAACTAATACTGGTGGTTATTATGGAAATCAAGGTAACTCCTATGGTTACTCCAACTGGTAAATCCAGTATGGCTGTAACCATGTGTGATAACTTTTTTCTTCTATCTGTCTAATTTTTTGTTTTTTTTGCATTCCTCTTTCACTATTCTTTATTTTTATTTATTCATTGGATTTTTTTTTTTTCATTCGCCACGTTTTCTTTTTTTTTTTTTTTCTTTATGGTTCGATAGACTTTTTTTTCTTCAAAAGTGATTTTTATTAGAGTTCATGATACCCTTCGCCACATTATATTTTAACGACCTACCTTATCTTCACTTGATATTTGATGACCTTATGACTCGAAAATTTAAATATTTTGATTATTAATGTTTTTAATGACTTATGACTAGTTTTAACGACATGTTTAAATGTTCGGGGTTTTACGTTTTTTGCATACTTTTAATTTTTTTTCTTTTTTTTTTTTCTGTATGAATCATTGGTTTGAATTTGTACAGAACAGGAAAAAAAAGAAAAAAATTGGGAAAAAAATTTGCATGGAACGATTGTTCAATAAAATCAAATATTGAGTGCCAGCAATATTTATAACGACATAAATGATAATTCGCCTTTTATTTTGGGTATATATGAATGATTAATAAAAAATTTCTTACGACGAAAGAAATATTTACGGTTAAAAATTTTTTTTTTTTTTGGAAAAAAAAATTTTTTTAATGAAGAAAAAAAGTTAGGAGATAACAGTGTACAATAGTTAATGAAATGAAAAAAAAAAAGGGAAAAAAAAGTATAGTATAAAAGGAATGTATGATTAATTTTTATTGTTTTATAGTTTAGATAGATAGATGAAAAAAAAAATATAATTTTTTTCAATTTTAATAAATAAATAAATAAAAAAAAAATAAGCTTTTATGAAATATATAAATAATACATAAATGTTAACGATAAGAAGGGTGTGAGGCTTGCATTTCTAATTCATGGAGCCATAGTTGCCACCATGTTGAGATTCAATATCTGAGATACAAATGTATTCATGAGTAGGATATTTGGAGATAATGTACCAAGAATAGATGACGGAGGGCAAGAAGCCGAACATGAGCAGTACGATGGAGATGATAACTAGAAGGAAAGACCACCGGAGGAGGAAGAAGAAGAAGAGTTAGATAGGGTTGTACTCACTATCGTATAGACATTATAAACTTACATTCGCAGGTACATAAGCCACGCTTGAAAATGACAGGCAATGGCGGGAATATAAGAGCAAGGAAAGCGAACAGCCAGTCTTGAGCATGCATATTGGAAAATACTTGGGGGGTGAGAGAGGTTGGGGAGGATGTAAAAAAATAAATAAAAAAGAGAAGCTTGAGATAGTTGTGGTGGTTAGGTCTTACTATTATTGATGTATGGTGATAATATAATAGATAACGATGATAATTTAAAAAAAAAAAAGAAAAATCTCGAGACTGGGAGGTTTTGTATTGGGGGTTTTCTTTTTTAAGAAAAAAAAAAAAAAAAAAAAAAAGGGTGCGTTATGTTTAGATCAGCTGATACTCGACACCATGTCAGCTGATATGCAAACCATTCATATTGTGGCTACACGCGCCGATAAGTTTATTTCCATTTCCTTTCTCTTTACCCCTTTTTTTAATTGTATTTTATTTTTTGGTTTGATCAATAGAGAAAAATCAAACATTTAACCTAAAGAAGATGACTTCACGGAAACCATCTTCGCCTTCCTCATTAAATCCCCCGGCTGCTAACTCATCATCCACTCATACTTCTTCTTCTTCTTCTTCTTCTTCTTCTTTGCTTCAGCAGATTCATAAAGAGCGGCACCAAAACACGGGCTCCAGCATCTTTACACCTTCCAAATCATTTATATCCAGCCAACCCTCGTTGCAACAAAAACATCAACAGCATCAGCCTCACGATGTATCTATGAATATTCGCAAAACAGTCTGGTCTGGATCTATTCCCGTACGGTTTATAATGGCCCAAGATGAGATCAGGGATTTTGGATCTATTGTTGATTACTATGTATGTATAATATATACATATATATATATATTCCATTTTCTAATTATTAAAATAACATTTTTTTTTACCTCCTTCTGTAGGTCAATGTTCCTAGAATTGCGTATTTTCCTAAATATATTTCTATGGCTATATCATACGTCAAACCATTTTTAAATCGGCCAGAGCTGGCAGAACGGTACGACTGGTGGGCCGAGTTTGAGGGAAGTCCTATTAGATGGAATTGGCCGGTCGGGTTGAGCTACGACTTGATGACCGGACTGGATCCTACCAAAGAGAAAGAAACGAGGTCAAGCTCGCTTCCATGGACCATCATATTACACCACAAAAATTACCCCAAAGAGCATGTTTTGGCGTTAAAGGGGCCCGAAACAGTCCGGGATTATTGGATGAACCAAATAAAGGAATCGAGCGTGGTGCGGACGGGCAATGCCAACGCAATTATGAATTTGTCCAAGGACGATACAACCCTATTGTGGGGGACTCTGGAGGAGTATTCACCAGAGAAAGTCACCCAGTTTTGGAAAATTATAGATTCGCAATTTCCAAGCCGACTAAGGTATCCAGCCGAAATCCAGGTATACTACGGTGAAGAGCGAAAAGGTGGAGAAACAGATGACAACAATGACGCATCGAGTGCAAGCCATAACCGAGCCAGCAACAGAGTTAATGGGAATGGGATCATGAACATGGTCAAACACGTACCTATAAAAATATATCTTCCCATGTCTAATCATGTATTCCAGTTTCTGATAGCACCATACTTTAATGACCAAGCACAACAGCACATACAATCAGATTCGGGAACGAGTGCGGGAGCCGCATCTACGCTAGGTCAATCCTTGCTTACATCTTCTTCCATAATGAAGCGACGGTTCTTGAAAGGCGAGAGGAGCAGCAGTCTGATAGCAAACGTTGGTGATGCCGAATTGGATAGTGATAAACCGGAAAGTACAGCACAAAACAACAACAATAATAATACAACAACATTGCCTGCAAGGCTAAAAATTCAAACGTTGGGCACGGCTTTAAATAGCAATATTCCCCAACTCTTTCCTTCCAAAAGAACATGTATTTTGGCAAGGCCTCTGATACACGGGGTCGAGATTCCTTTGAGTACGCCGCTGTTGGAGCTTTTACATGATGCAATGTATCCGGATGGATTTCTACATGTGTCTATAGTCATGATGTCGTAATATATATATATATATTTATTTATTTATATTTATTTTTTGCTTTGAAATTCGGGCATAAAAGGTTTATTTTGAACTAACTATCACCGAGTAAGGGAACCGAGTTGTGCCCACCAAAAAAAAAAAAAATAATAATAAATAAATAAATAAAAAAAAGGACCAGAGATCGACATGCGGCAATAGCCTTCGATACCCGATATCATGGTTACTCCAAGATCGAAATTAAAACAGAATATATATTTATATATACAACAGCATTGTTTATGACAGTCGTCTCGGGGCTTTTTTTTTTTTTTTTTTTTTTTTTTTTTTTTTTTTTTTTTTTTTTTTTTTAAACTGTCGACTGAATCGAAGATGTATCTACGTTACTCGGTGACTTTGCCCAACATGTGTAATGTTTTGTCAACAATAAAAGATAAAAAAAAAAAAAACTAAAAAAAACTAAAAAAAAAAAAACTGAAAAAACAGCTACTTCCTTTGTTTATTTTTATTTTTTTTTTCTTGTTTCTTATCTTTTGGAAGGAACACTTTAAGTTTCAATTCAATAAATAAATAAAAAAAAAATATGGCATATAGTGGAAAGCACCATGTAAAATCAAGTAACCGTGTAAATAAATAAATAAATGTTGATACATGAATATCATCAATCTCATATTATCAACATGGAAAGAAGTGTTTCATTATTTATTTATTTGTTTGTATATATTTATTTATTTTGAATATAAATACTTGCACAAATTTCCCTTTTTATTTATTTATTTAATTTTATATAGTTGTTCATTAAATATATATATTATTACTATTATTCAATAAAAAAATGACTGATCTGTCTTTGCCCTACATTGAAACACCTTTGGTTCCTTCTCTATATTTATCTGAAATCACTGGTGCTAATGTTTTGCTGAAACTTGAGACTGCTCAACCTTCTGGGTCATTCAAATCACGAGGCCTTGGGAACCTGGTTTATCAAACTGTCGTTGGCAAGAATCCCAAAGTGCCCTCACATTTGTCACACACTACAAGAGCTTCTAATGACACCAACAGTGCCGTTAAGACAGCACCAAGTAATTACTACCATTTCTTTTCGCCCTCTGGAGGCAATGCCGGTTGCGCCACTGCTTATGCTGCAAAAAAATACAAGCAGCTCTGCACCGTTTGTCTGCCAACAGTGGCCAACCCTATCATGGTATCGCGAATCAAAAAGACAGGCGCAAGAGTCGTGGTGTTTGGCGACACTATTGCAGAGTCGGACGCCCATATCAAGAATGTCTTGATTCCAGCCTGCACACAAATCCCCGTTTATTGTCATCCATATGACGATGAACTGGTTTGGAAAGGAAACTCCACCATTGCCCATGAGATTGTTGCGCAGTTATCTTGTCATCCTTCTCCTTTTTGTTTTGAAAATAAAACTCTATTAACGGAACCCTCTCAAGATTCTGTTACTGCAACTGCTACTACTACTGCTACTAATATGCCTACTCCCTCAACTTCCCCTATCTTCCACACCTCAACTTGTCTAAACTCTGACTTGCTTCCTTCTCCAAACGCTTCTTCTTTGCATCTTTCATGCAAATCCAACAATAACGATGAACCAGCAAAACTTTCCAAACGCAGGTCCACTGGGAGATTAATTGCTGTTTGCAGCATTGGGGGAGGCGGTCTTTACAATGGCCTGGGAATGGGGTTTTACCAAAATGGATGGACAGACGTTTCTTTGGTCGCAGTAGAAACTGAGGGCTGCTGCACCTTGAACAAGAGTATTCAAAGTGGTGGCCAGCAGGTGGAGATTGCTGCCCCCAAGACTATAGCCACTTCCCTATCAACCATCTCTGTAACAAGACAGACGATTGATTTTGCTATGGCCCATGACCTTCAGGCATTTTTTGGGCGTTTGGATTGCGATACACAAGATAAGGGCCCAAGTTGCGTGCTTGTCTCTGAATATGATGATGATGATTTACTTTTTAACAAGGATACAAAACGCACGGGCAAGACGCATTCTATAGTGGTTTCAGATAAAGATGCGGCTCATGCTTGTATCCAGTTTGCCGATGACCATAAAATCCTCATTGAAGCTGCTTGTGGCACCGCGTTGGCTCCTTTGTATACGCGCAAGATCAATGATGTTTTCCCCGACTTGTCTCCTGAAGATACGATAGTTGTAGTTGTCTGTGGAGGAACTTCCATCAATTGGAACATATTGAAGGAGTATTCTGAAAAATTTGGAATTCCCATGTAGCTTTTATTTGTTCGTTTGTTTGTTTATATATTTATTTGGCTATTTTTTTTTTTTTTTTTTTTAACATATAATGGCTTTTATTTATTTTTTTCTATAATGGAACAAAAAATAATAATAATGATAATATACTGTTTAGTCCTTGGAAGATTTTGAGATCATTGTAGATTGCAAATAATTCCAATACCCGATTCTCATTGGAATGTAGGTTTTCAACAGCTCCAAAGCTTTGTTGGCATTGTCAAATTTTCCTTGCTTGATATCCAAGGTGACCAAAAGCTCGATGGCATGCGTGGACTGCAATACAATTTCACCATCATCTTTATTATCTGTGCAGGGGTCATCACCTTGTAGTTCAATGGGAACGTACTTGAACACCACGTCTCGTAGAGTTTCAAAATACTTTTCAGAGTCCTTGAGCATGGTAAGGTAAATATCTTCGCATAATGCAGAAACATAATTCCAAGGAGATTCATTCTGGGGTGCTTTTTCAATACAAAACTTGGTATACAAAATCTCCCTTTCGGCCAAGTTATTTATCTTGTCGTTGTTGCTCTCTTCCAACAGTAGTTCCAATTCTCTATCGACGATAAAACGCCGATACGACCAAGCACTGTTATTGTAACAATCGTGGAAGAGAAGGTTTTCTACAAAAGCAAACTCAGTCTCAGCGGGCAGTTGGATAGACTCGATCGCTTTGTTTGTTTCGGACGAGAATGTGCTGCAAGGCCTGAGCCAGCCAACCAGCCAAATCAAGTGCGACCAAGCGTGATAGTTTTTGGCATCCTCCCCTAGCACAAGTTCCACAACAAGCCGCTCAAGACCGTAATACAGTTTCAAAATCTCGCGGGTGGCCGAGCTGAGGTTGGGTGCCAGTTGTTGACGGTAATGCCACACCTGGTAGTTTTTGGGATTATCCAGCGTGATTTCATTGAGCCACTCGTAGTCCTCCACAACCAGCAATGAATCTTCGTCTTGTTGGGTGTACTTGGTCTTGTTGTTGTTGGCATTCTCGTCTTGTTGCAAAGGCTCGCCCTCTATCTTTGGCAGCAGCGCATTAAATATCCACTTCTTTTTGTCCACAACTTGTTTGCCGACCCCCTTTAAGATCTCCAATCTATAATGCCATGCCGTATAATGGGCCGGATTCTTAACAATCACACTTTCCACCACCGCCAGCGATCGTGCCGAATGCTCGTTGATTCTCATCAACGCTCGCATATATCCAATCGCCTCCTTGTAATCTTCATCATAGAGAATCTCGGCCAGCGCATTGGGCTCTTCTTGGTGATTAATTGGCGTGATATCTGACCAGTCAAATTCTGTTAACCAATTTGATGTACTCATTATGTCTCATTCGCAACAACAACAAAAATAAAAAGAAGAAAACTAATAACACATTTAAAGTTGAAAGTTACTCTAAAAATCAAACAAAAATTGAATATATATATATGTGTATATTTTTTTTCTTTCTTTTGAAATATATAAAAACCAGTGGTTATTTGTCTCTATATAAGCAAATCGATTTGTTGGCAAGGATAATGGATCAAAGCCGTTAATATCACATTGTGAATCAATGTATATGTAGATATTCCTATTGTCATGGCCTAAAAGGGTAGTAGTTATGTTGTAAGGTGGTATATTAAAAAAAAAAAAAAAAAAAAAAGGCGGGGGTTAGGGCTTTTTTGTTTCTACCGCCACGGTAAATATGCTTGTCACGTGGTTACAGTAACTTTGAAACCAACTAACCATAACGAGAATCAACAATTGAAGAAATATATAAATTGCTTTTTTACAGATTATCTTATATTATGTTATATATATATATATATATATATAAATAGTGAAGAATATTGTTTGTTTGATCAAGATCTGTAACCAATGTTTCTTGTATTTTTATTTTTATTTTTATTTTTGTACTGTCACGTGTATTTTATGTAACAACTTGTTACAACCCCGCATTTGTAATAGCAAACACACACACACACACACACCTTATCACCATGTGAATGTACGAGGGCTTTCCATATATCTCTTTTTCTACAGATCAACCTTTTTCATATATCTCAACAATGTCTACCAATATTGCCACCTCTTCTTCTGCTTCTTCGTCTTCTTCTTCAGCGAATAGATCAGGCAAATCGAACCGTGTTTCTCCATTTCAGTGTCAACGATGTAGAGTCTCGCTGATACCCCACAAATCGCTTGCTGACCTGAAGCCTGCCCAGTTTAACCTGCTCACGTCGTCACTACAGTTAGCCGTCAATGCAAAAGAGAATCAAAAGTCTACTCAAAGCAAATCTCTCAAGGGTTATAACGTATTTGGGTCTAATTGGCCCAGCGACACAGACACTTCTACCTCCCACCTTCCTTGGGGACTCTCAAACCTCCCTGACGATGCACAGAGTATGCTCTTAAGTCGCGGAGGCCCCGGTGGATCATTTGTGGCTCTTCCTGATACCCGGGTATTACAAGAGGAACAACAAAAGAGTCAGTTTGGTAAATCCAACTCAGATTCGGCATCTGAACCTAGCAGCGGTAATACTAACAACAATGTTGATGATGGGAAAAGCAGCAGTAGTAACAACAATACTCTAGAATCCCTATCCACTTCGACAACTATGCTGGAGACGCTGTTTGAAATCATATCCTCAAAAAGCGAAATTGATTATCCAGTATGCATGGAATGTGCAGAAATACTTAAGGATTTACTAAAAGCAAAATATGATGAAGAGTGTCGGGAACGTGATGCTTACATTTCGTTTATGAACCAGCTAAAAGCAGAGGCTGAACCGACCGAAAGCGAAATAAACAATCTTAACGATGAAATTAAACATTTAGAACTTGAAAACGAAAAGGCATTGGAAGAACTAAAGGCTGCCGAGAGAGAGCAAGAATCTTTGGAAAGGGAACTGCAAGAGCTACAGGGGAAATACAAAGAGTTGGAACTTGAGGAAGAAAAGTTTTTCGAGAACAGAAACTCTTTTGGTTTGGAAATCGCTGAGCTGGAAGCTGAAAAGGACCGCGTGGACTCTATTCTTGAACTAGAGGTCAAGACCTTGGCCAGACTCCAGCGAGTCAATGTCTACGATGACGTTTTCTGTATTGGATATGATGGCTATTTTGCAACCATCAACGGACTTAGACTGGGTCGTTTAAAGTATAGAATGGTGGAATGGTCTGAAATCAATGCTGCGTGGGGACAGTCTCTTTTACTCCTTACCACACTGATCAAAAAATTAAAAGTTAATATAGTTGGCTACCGACTTCGACCTCAGGGGTCTATGTCTCGAATTGAAAAATTCGACATTGATCCTAAATCTGGAGAGCATATCAAGACCACGTCTCTTGAATTATATTCCTCCGGTGATTATACCTTTGAAAGATTTTTAAATCACAAACGTCTGGACTCTGCTATGGTGGCTTTTCTGGCTGTTTTAAAACAAGTTGGTGATCATGTCGAACAAAGGTCGCAGTATTTCAAAATGCCTTGTCCTATTTCAAACGATAAAATTGGTGGTGTTAGTATTCGTCTTTCTATCAATGCATCTAATGATAAATGGACCAGTGCCTGCAAAAATGTTCTTGTTGACTTGAAAAATCTTTTGGCTTATACTTCTAAATTATAGTATATTGATGAATATAATATTATTGAATACAAAAGGATTATATCCAGTCTTCTATTGGGTTTAGTAAATACAATATATATTTTATTGAAATTTATTTGCAATATATATATATAGTAAAAAAGAATAACACGTTTTTAAATATTACATTCGAACAATGGTATACCAGTTACTGAAAGACAATAACTTGCTTTTTGTTAGAAAATCCATCATTTTGCTTCTTGAGAGCAGCCAAAACAACTTTCTTTTGCTCCTCAGCGGTGTCAGAAACTTTGAAGATATGTTCTTCAACAGGAGCTGGCTTGAAAGTGCCCTTTTTGACCATATTCATGACGGTAGAAACTGCTTCGTCTTTCAAGTGCGGATGACTGCTCAACATGGATGCAATCCAATAGCCCTTGACTGTAATGTTTTTGAAAATCAAGGGAAGGGAGGAAACAGGGATGGGTTGGTTGCTCATAGAACCATAAACAACAAAAGTGCCGCCGTTAGACAGGGTATTGAGCACAGCAGCACCAGATTGTCCACCAACAGCGTCAAGACCTAATCTAATTTTGGCGTCCTTGACTTGAGGAGCAATCGTAGACTTGTAAAAATCAGGCTCTCCGAGTTCCTTATCAGTAACAACCAGATCACCACCAATACTCTCAAGCTGTTTCTTAACTTCGGCAATGTTGGGGCGGTCTCTAACAACATTGATTGTCTTGTAGCCAAACTCCTTGCAGAATTGAATGATGGCTCTACCAACTGAAGAATTGGCCCCGTTATGGACAACCCAATCACCTCTTTCAAGATCAATGAATCCTTTCAACATTTGGTAAGCTGTTGTGGGGTTCACAAAGATGGTGGCTGCAACCGTAGGCTCCAAACCCTTGGGAACTGGGGCCAACGATTCCGCTTTGGCCAGAACGTAGCTTCTCCAAGTGCCTACTGCGTTGGCTGCAGGCAACGCCCAATCACCAACCTTGAGGTTAGTTACGTTCCCTCCAACAGCAACAACCTCAAAAACACCTTCGTTGCCAATAACAGCGGCTGGCTTGTCTGTGTATACAGTGGTGGGGTTAGGAAGAGAAGCAAAAGAGCCGGAAATGGTAATGATGTCGGAGGGATTGACAGTAGCAACAAGAGTTTTAAGGATAACCTCGTCGTCCGCTGGGTCGGGAAGGTTGCCCGAACCAATTTGAACGACTTTAAAAGGGTCGCCAGATTCAGTAAAGATGGCTGCAGTAGAGGGGTAAGTCATTTTGTATAAATATATATATAGAAACGTAGTTAGCAAGGAAAGAGATAAGTTAAACCGGATATGTTTTTAGAAGTTATAGTTTATAGTAATAGAAAAATAAAAAAAATAAAAAAAAATAAAAAAAAACACAAAACTCGAGGAAAAGGTCCGGGTTTTATAGTTTTGGAAAGAATTTACAAGCTACGGACAACAAGACTAAAAGGTATTTGCCAACTGCACATTTAGAAAAACTTGTAGTTGATTTGTAAGAATGATTTATAAAAAAACGACATTTCATCTTTGTAAACATTTTAAACTAAATTATTTCATTAAAAAAAAAGAAAACAAATGTTTAAGATAATAAAAATAATAATAATAATAATAATAATAATAATAATAATAATAATCATTATTATTATTATTTCAGGATCGTTTTGGTCTATTAATAGAATGCGTTTTCTAGTACGAAAAAGAAAAGTACGAGATACAATTATTTTTTTTTTTTTTTTTTTGTGAGAAAGGAAAGAAAAACAAAACAGCAGTTTAATTAGCTTCGGATGTTACCAGTAACACCGAAATGCCGACATACACGAAGCATGAATTCGTAATAATAATAATAATGATAACAAAAAAAAGCCCCGTTTCTGTTTCGGCGCAAGATTTGGACCGTAAACCTTAACTTTAAATGCAACTAATAAAACGGAGCTCTCGGGGTTTTCTCGTATTCCGGTATCAATTAACGGGTCTTTTGTCAAAGTTCTAGCTATATCATGTCATAGCTTATGTTTTGTCCAAGAAACCATCTCATTCCCATTGTGATGATATAAAAAATAAATAAAAAAATAAAAAAAAAAAAATTGCTTATAAATCTACTTCTCTTTGTTTATTTTGTTTCTTATTCTTAATTTATTATTTCTTATTTTTCTACTAGCTTTGTATAAATTTTTGTTTTAAGCATTAACGAAACCATGTCTTCAGATCCATATCCTTCCTTTATGTCTTTCCAAAAGGCTTGTAAGACTTTTATACCCACCGGTAATCTTTTGGAAAACGTAAACAGTTCTTCAAAAAAACAACAGAAATGTGAATTCAATTACGATCTGGGAACTAAACAAAAAGAACACAATACAAACAATCAGGATGATTCCTTACCGTCATCTTTTGACAAGCACAACTTTTTGCTGGGTTTGGGGAAGCACCAGCACAGAAACGTTTTGGGAACAAACCCCTTTGTCAACCAGAAAGTAACATCTGCCAACACAGTCATTACATCTTCTCCGTTGTCTAGCAGCGGAATATCTCTAAACGACCTACCCGTTTTATGCAATCCAAGAAACAAATTTAATTTTAAAGACAATTGCAATGTTACTAATGTTTACAATTCACCTGGATTTGAAATTTTTAACGATCCTTCCTTCTCTTCTTCCTCTTACTCATCATCATCATCATCATCATCATCATCATATTCTCCCTCTTTCTATGGCAATTCTTCATTCGGTAATAAAACCAATAATCAAAACTTATTTCCATTACCTTCGTCATGTCCACTCAACATCCCTTGTTTTTCCAAACATAACTTTAATTCTGGAGCAAATACCCCGCGAAATGAAAAAAACAGTTACAAACAAGAGAAAGGAGTGGAAGATAAAAGCGAATACTCCATATCGTTTATTTCCCAATGTGAAAACGATAAGTTCAACTCACCTGATAATGGAATGCTTTTTTCAGAAAACACTGATTATAACAAAGAATGGAAAAATTTGAAATTACCCACTCCAGATGAATTTCTCCAAGAAGCTTTTCGGTACAACAATGACCACTACAAGTACCACTTTAAAGCTGCTAAAGACATTTCAACTATTTCTGACAGTAGTAGTTCGAGTGAAGACCATGAGGCCAAAAATGATTTCTGGAGTGTCACTAGGAATTTGTATAATAATAGTATCAGCACCACAAAACTTTACTTGAACATTTCAAACGCAAAAATTAAAGAGATAACTAAAACAAAAGGTTTAGACTCAACATTTTCCGCCAAAAATCACCCGGGTTATCAGTCAACTATTTCCTCATCGGTGTACTCCCAACGTTCAAAGTATTTGAATAGACTGAAGCTTGCGCCCTCATTCTCAATCAAGTCAAACGTTACTATACCAGATAAGAAAATGCAAAACAGACTGAATCTTAAATTTAGAAAAAACAGCCATCATCATCATCAGAATTCAAATGAAAAGAAACTGTATACACCATTAAAGTTGATTACGGAAAATGACGTTGAGCACGTCTACGCCATAATTGACATCAACTCACAATTTTCTAACTTGGATTGTTCCGAATATGTGTTTACCAATGAGAAACGTCCAACCACTAGAAGTGAAAGTACTATATCAAGAGTTTCTAGGCAATTGGTTTCTCCACATATCACTGTTGTCATACTTTTAGATACTAATAGGTAAGTATTTTTGTAAATCCATGTCCCCCCTTTTTTTTTTCTAATAGAATTTATACACAGATCTAGAATTAATGAGGAAGAGTTTGAACGAGGAAAAAATGTTGCGGAATTGATTTACTCGACTTTTAAAGAATACAGTCCTACGTTTTATACTTTTTCAAGTTCTGTTGCATATACCAAGTACGAAAGCGAAGCATCGGATCAGAACCAAGATTTATTTGAGTTTGTTTGTTATGGGGATAGGGAACAGCACGCTGTTAAACCCAGATACCAAAACGTCCCTTTAGAATACCAAGTTCTTAAAGATTTTGAGTTGAATGAGTTTTTAGACGAAGAAAACTCTGCTCAATCCACGTCAAACTTGAATGCTTTATCTTCTGTTAGAAACGTATTTGTGATTTCCACAAGAGAAACAGATGTTTTGAGGAAATTGAGCGGAATACCAAATCTTTGCTGCCACACTGTTTCCTTAACTGGGTGCCCTATAATTTCAAGCAGTCTGGATTCCGGTTGTGCAAGCTCTGTTGGTAAAGCAAAACAAAATAATAATAATTACACCCTTGAGTATAGTGAATATTCTTTCAACGAAGAACAAAAGGGGATGAGTTGGACTTATACTTCTCTTTCAACATCTTTTAAAGAGCTCAAAGATACCCTTCAGAATGAGGTTTTGTTTGACCCCATTCAAGATTTGACTATATCTATCATAGAGTGCCGAAATTCATTAAGACTAAAGCCTATAATAGTATACAAACCTGGCATTTTTTACCCTGGAACAAAACTTAGATATCTTGTTAAATTTGTTGTTCCAAAAGACATTTCTGATGGAATCTATATATACAAAAAACAAAATGACGTGGAAGAGGAAGATGGGTTAGAGAATGAATATGAAAAACCACCCCCCAGCTTTAAGAAAAACAAAAGTGATTGTGATGTGTGTGCTATTATACAAATATCTTACAAGTTGGCTGGGATTCAAGGACGAGTGGTTTTGGATTACGAAGTTGTGTTACACCGGAAACCCCACCACCTAATACCTGGCAAGAATATTTCTTTGGAGCATTCTGGACACGAGTGTGGTGTCAGTGTCAGTGGCGGTGGTGATACTAGTACATCACAAGAAAGCCAAACAAACACTACTAAATATAGTATATATGTGCAAGATAAGAACCAGTCTTTGCAAAATAATACCCAGGCGACTAGTCTTAAGGAAAGTGGAGATAACAATGATGAAGATGATGACGACGAGAGTGACGAAGATAAGGAAAACGTGGATGCAGGGACTATGGAAAGTGGCATGAAACTTACCCAGTGCCTATTTATGGACGAAGAAATAGAAGAGATGAGCAAGGGCTTTTCTTATTGTGAAAGTATTGATTTGATTAATGAGAAAAATGAGGGATCATTCTTGCAGCAGAATACTCAATTCGAGGCCTTGGTATATGGAATAGAATCTGAGCCTGTTTCTTTTTATATATAGGAGAGACTTTTAAATAATAAGTATAATTTATTAAACTACAGTAGTAAGTAAAAATGCAAATTAATTTATAAAAAAATAAAAAAATAAAAAAAAAAATCACAAACCAAAATTAGCTCTTGGTTATTAAATATCTGTTTGTCGTGGAATACGTTTTTATATGACAAGCCTAAAAAAAAGTCACCAAAAAAAAGCGTTAGTGGTTTAGCGGTAAAATTCGACGTTGCCATCGTCGAGCCCCCGGTTCGACTCCGGGCTAACGCATTGTCCTTCTAAAGAAGTGAAAAAATTTAATTTTTAATTTCCATTACTGAAAAATGTTTTTTTATTTTTTTTATTTTATTTTTATTTTTATGAATTTTATGTAAGACAAAAACAGAACCAAAGTGATCATGACATCGTATCAACATATAAACAAAAGAAAAGAAATGGATTAATAAACAACAACAATAACAAAACAGAAAAAAACAAAAAAAAGTAGAGGGACATTAAACAGATGGAGAGAGAGAGAGAGAGAGAGAATGGAAATCAAAGATAAAATGATAAACAAGCAAAATAAAAAATAAAAAAAATAAAATAAAAAACATAAAAAATCAAAAATCAAACTGACTCTTTAAGAGAAAAAAAAAAAAAAATGTGAGGAATATCATCGAGTTTTTTCGTCGTCGTTTAGGACATTAGGAAGCGGGGTATTCATGTCGTTTGGCGTTATGGAGCCTTGGCCGACGGGAGTCAAGTGGGAATCCTGGTTAAGAGAAACGCCGGTTGCTAAGCCCATTGTTGTAGGAGAGAAGTTTTGGGGGAAGGCGGAAGGGAACCCCGGGGGGAAGGTAAGGTCCGGGGGGAGGACGATATTTTCGGGAAGCCAGTCGTCCTGCTCGCCTATCTCAGTGAGATCGACGCCGATCTTCTCGTTCTCTTCATCGAGCCTGACGTTTAGATAGGGGATGTAGTTCATGACGGCCAGAATGGCCAGCGAGACGCCAAAGGCGTAGGCCAGGATGGAGACGCTGCCGGCCATCTGATAGCCCAGCTGTTTCCAGTGGTGGTTGATCCAGCCGCCCTTTATCTGGGTGCCGTCCAAGGCGGCGACGTAGTCTGCGGCAAACAGGCCGGTCATGAAGCTTCCCACAAAGCCCCCGATGCCATGCAAAGCAAACACGTCCAAGCCGTCGTCGATTTTGAAAAAGTATTTGACGGTTGTTGCGTAGTTACAGAGGATGGAAGCAACCGCGCCAATGGGGATGGAGAAATAGATGGGGACGTAGCCGGCGCCGGGAGTAATGCCGACGAGGCCTGCGACGGCGCCGGAGCACATGCCGATGGTAGTCCATTTGCGGTCGAATCTGAAGTAGTCGACAAAGAGCCAAGTGAGGGCGCCGCAGCCGGCAGAGAGGTTGGTGTTGACGAGGGCGTAGACGGATCTGAGGGAGATGTTGCCAGTGGAGCCGCCGTTGAAGCCGAACCAGCCGAACCAGAGGAAGATGGTGCCGAAGACGGCAAAGGTGACGGAGTGGGGCTTGAACATGGGGAGGGTTTGGCCGTTGGCGGAGTTGGGGTCGATCCTGCGGCCGCACACAAAGGCATAAGCCAGCGCGCCGGCGCCGGAGGCCATGTGGACGGGGCCGCCGCCGGCGTAGTCCAGGCTGCCGAGCTCGGAGAGCCAGCCGTGCTCGCCCCAGGACCAGCATGCGATGGGGGCGTAAACGATGGTCATCCAGACAAACAGGTAGACCATCATGGGGCCGAGGCGCGCGCGCTCGCTGGCGCCGCCAATCATGATGACGCCGGTGACGCAGGCAATCATGCCCTGGTAGAAGCAGTAGAGAAGATCGGGCAAAGTCCACAGTTCCGATGGGGCGGCCAGCACCTGCATCAGACAAAAGTTGTCGAGCTTGCCGAGAAAGGCGCCGCCGTCATGGGAGAAGGCCAGGGAGTAGCCCCAGAAAAACCACTGGAAGGCCACGAGCGACGCCGCCATGACGGACTGCCACAGCAGCGAAATGGCGTTTTTTTTGCGCGAAAGCCCCGAGTAGAGCAGCCCGATGCCCGGGATCATTATCCACATGATAACCGACGAGGTTAAGACCCATGACAGATCGCCCGGATCAAACCGCGCGTTAAGGTTTTGGGTCAAAGAGTTTCCGCCTGTCCCAGTGCTGGGTAGGTCTGGAATATCGGTACTTTTCATGTAGTATTATTAAGAATAGTAGTAGTAGTAGTAGTTAAAAAGAAGGAATAGAAGGTATATTATTATTATTATTATTAAGAGAGGAGGAGGAAAACAGATTTGATAATAATAATAATAATAGATATTGGGAGAGTAGAGAGTAGTAGACTGAGAGAGAGGAAACTATATATATATATATATATAGATATAATATTAAAGGGTTTGGCTGCAACATGAAGATGACCTTTTTTTGTCAAGATGCTTTTATATATAAAAAAAAAAAATTTCCAGAGGGCGACACTTTTTTTTTTTTTTTTTTTGAAGCAATAGTGCTGTACCGAAACAACACCATCAAAAAAATAAATAAATAAATAAAAGCCGACAGACACAAACTGCAACTGTTTGCTTTCTTTTGCCGGATAATTTCTGCCAATAATAATGTCTGCCAACCTGCCAAACTGCCAATAAGCCCCCTGCTATATTCTCCTCAGCTTATCTTAGCTTATCACTCCGGTCACCCACCGAAGCAAACCTAACATGCCCGCATGATACAGTTACAGTTGCCACCACACCGGGTCTTGTTTTTTTTTTTTTTTTTTTTTTTTTTTTTTATTATCATGGCACACGGGTTTAGTAGGATAGATGGTACTCTATCGGGTACCTAACTGACTGCCGCACATAAATAAATATATATATACTAAATTATATTAATTACATAGTTATTACCTAGAATTAGATATAATACCACGAAGTGTTTTGACTTCAGTCTCTAGCTGAATGATAAGTTGCGCCTGTGAAGCTACCTTGAGTCGTAATTCCTCAACCTCTTGGCGTTTCTTCTCCCGGCATCTCCGCGCCGCCATAGTATTTCGTGCCCGTTTAACAGCCCGTTTATCCGAAGAATTAACAACAATCACGGGGAGATCTTTCGAGGCGGAATAAGATCCTGGGGGTGTGGGGATGGTGGAAGATTCAAACTCAAAAGTCGCAGACGAAGACAACGACGATTCCTCCGAAACTCTTCGTTTCTTGGTCACATTTTTAAGGTCCGCATTGCCGTCGTCGTCGTCGTCGTCGTCGTTGTCGTTGTCGTTGTCGTCGTAATCTTCATCTCCAGAAACAACAATCGCTGACCGCTTTTCTCGAATAAACTTGGTTTCAAACATGGGCTGGAAACTGTCCAACCCATCAAGTATAGGTGTGGGTATTAGGCCAGAGGTTAAAGGAGAAACAGATGACGCAATTGATGTTGTGGAGATAATTGAGCTAGGAGAAGTAGTAGTAAATGAAGGAGGTGGTGGTTGTTGAACAGGAGTCACAAGAGTAGCAGTAGTAGTAGCAGCAGTAGTAGTAGCAGCAGTAGTAGTAGCAGTATCTTTATTTGTAGTTTTTTTTGTAATTTGTTTGGAATCTGGGAAAAGAGTATCCCATTTGCTTGGATCATCTGACGCATGATCAAACATACATTCAGCTAAAAGAGTATTCAAAAACTCCGAGTCAAGTGGCCCATTTTCAAGTGTCTTTGCAAAAGCAAGAGAATCAACAGGTGTATTATCGGGGACTTTTGTTGCAGACAGCTGAGGAGTGCTTTCGGTAGAAGAGGTTGAGCTCTTGGCCAAAGATGGAGAGTGTTGAGTAATAAATGAATAGTTATGTGCATCGTCAATGTTTTTATTGACTTTATTATTATGAT
The DNA here is from genome assembly GCA_030578655.1 of Magnusiomyces starmeri. Lineage (NCBI taxonomy): Eukaryota > Fungi > Ascomycota > Dipodascomycetes > Dipodascales > Dipodascaceae > Magnusiomyces > Magnusiomyces starmeri. The sequence goes on from JAKTYK010000002.1 coordinate 27,178, forward strand.
TATTATTATTATTAATATTATTAGTATTGTTGTTGTTGGTATTATTATTATCATTAAAAAAAGAAGTATAATCCAAGGAAGAAGAAGAAGAAGAAGAAGAAGAAGAAGAGCCGGCAGGATTCAAGTTGGTAATAGCATTTGATGTCAATACATCAAAAAGATGGTTTCCATCAACAGAGCTATTACTCCAGCTTGGAGATGCCAAGTTGGCCAACTCTTGGACAGCATTGAGAGCTGCCGAAGGTATATTTATAGGCGGAGTTGTCGCTATACATTGAGAATCTAGGGTAGGCTGTGCAATCAGATAGGAATTCTGTTCTTGATTGGATTGCGCGGTAAGAGTGGAAGAAATGAAAGCTGAAGAAACTAGCCTAAAGTCTTTGGGGGTAGCAGCTGTATCGGTGGGAGTAGTAGTGGTAGTAGTACTAGTACTGGTGGTAGTATTAGCGGCTGTATTAGCGGTGGTAGTATTCGCGGTGGTAGTAGTAGTAGTAGTAGTAGTAGCTTTATTATCAATGACAGTAGATTTAATACTTGATGATTTTTCTGGATATTTTTCTGGTTTGATGGGCTTAAAGAGTGATTTTCTCGAGAGCTCGGAATACAACTTTAGTAAACGGTTGTTGTTGTTGTTGTTGTTGTTGTTGTTGTTGTAACTGGGGAGAGACTATTGCTGGAAGCACTAGTCTGCTACAACTAAAGAGAGAGAGACTGCAGTTGGGGATGGACTTTGTTTTTTTAAGAAAAAAGAAAAAAAAAACGAAATAACCAGTGGAGTTATATAAGAGTGGTATATATATATATAACAAAAGACACAATCTGGATATACAATATATGTTGTAAAAATAAATGAATAAATAAATAAATAAATAAAAATTTTAAAAAAAAAAAGAAAAAAAAATTTAGGAGGTTAAGCCATCTTATATATATATGTGTATACATATATTTGCAGTAGCTATTTTGACCAGTATCGTCAACCGGGAAAAGACAAATATATTACCATACTGTGCTATTATAAAGGGCCATAAAGGGCCGTACAACTGGAACAATAATAATAACAACAACAACAACAACAACAAAAAAACAACGAAAACAGCACCAGCAACAAAATTGTTGTTGTTATTATTTATTATTATTACTATTAGTAATACTTGCATACGTACTGCCTACATATACGTATGCGCATCTATGACTCATGTCGGCAGGTGAAATTTCCCCATTATCGTGATTAGCCTTTCACAATAACGTGGGGAAAGAGGAAAAAAAAAAAAAAAAAAAAAAAAAAAAAAAAAAAAAAAAAAAAAAAAAAAAAAAGAACCGGGTGTTTCACACTATAGTGACTATTCTACTATATCGTAGTCACTTTCTACCAAACTTGTGGTTACTTTTGAATGGTTAAGTATTAAAAAAAAATGGGCAAGAGTTTTTACCAGCTTTTGCTTAAAGAAATAAAATTAAATACACTGTTGCCTGATTTTTTTTTTCTTTTTTTTTTTTTTATCATGTCTTGGTAGGTTCTGTGACAGTATCATGAACCCACCACGTGTGGATTAAAAGGAAGACGTGTTACTTTGGCATGTTGACATCTTTTTGTTTAATCCTACCGTATGTTAAGCCCAAACTTTTCTTGTTCTTCTTTAAGGATGTACCTTTTTTTTTTTTTTTTTTTGCAACATTACCACGGCTTTGGTTTACCTAGCTCGGAAAATAGTATCACGTGGACATGTCTTAGAAGCCAAAAATAACATCCCAGAATTAAAAAAAAAAAGGTTTTTTAATTAAACTTCAATCTACGCAAATAATGAATGTCAATGCCTTTTTTTTTTTATTGTTATTATTATTTTCATTTTCCAAATTTGGCCCAAAGATTGAACCCCTTAAAAATTAACTTACTGCAAGCTTTTAGTAACTGACCTTCTTGGTAGAGCTTTTAAGAATCTCTTTACTGGAATATAAGTTGATTTGCTTATTTTTTATTCTTACAAGACTGACAATTTTTTTTTTAAGGTTAGTGGTCACTTGAATACCCCTAGATCTACGGATCTACAAATCATCTCTTATCATAAAAAAAAAAAAAAACTTTCTAAATTCTACATTTGATTACAGAGTTTTCATGTTTAAAAATGCAGGTTTAGCATTACTCAAGCAGAGCTTCAAAGAATAAATATTTGTATATTAATTATTTACGAGATATTAATATGTCCAATCAAAGGTATGATCAATTCATGTGCATATAAAAGTTGAACATAATTAATATATATTTAGCTATTATTAAGTGTATAATACAAAGAAAATAGAAACAACGCATTAAAAAAAATATTTTTTATTTTATTTTTTTATTTTTTTTTTTTTTATTTTAGTTTTTTATCGTAGTCCATGTGAGTAGATATTAAAGTCATTATTAAACTTCTTCAAAAAACACTGGTCCTTTTTCAGCCTCAACACTATTGTTATATTTTAATTTTCCAACAAATTGTCTAATTGATCTGCTTATAGTGGTTGATTTGGCACGGCTGGCATAATCATTCAAAGCGTCATTGTCTCCACTTTCCAATGATGCAATGGAAGATGGTGATGTCGATTTTGAGTTACTAGTGTTTTCTTCTTCCTGTCCTTCTACTTCTTCTTCTTCATCATCATCATCATCATCATCATCGAGATTTTTGTAATATGATCTCTTAAGAGACTTTTTACTACTTCTTCCTGAACTCCCATTTCGGGATTTGAACGACCCTATGCCACTGGAAAGCTTGCGCTGAGCCAAAGAACGGTTAATAAATCCAATGTATTCATTGACTTCGGCCCGAACCGAGCGTTCTTGTTCATCACCACCGTGATACTCCTCGTCTTCAGCATATTCAACACTGTTAATGTAATTGTTAGTGTTTTCATATTCTTCATCCTCGTCATAATACTTGGGCTGAAACTCTATTTTTCGCTCGGGTGCAATTCGATTTAGCACGTCTTGTTGCCATGTTGTTTGAATATCGCTGCCACTATTTTTACTCTTGTCTTTTTCAACTGAAACATAGTCTTCATTGAGTGTTGATTCCGCAGGCGAAAAAACCAAAGGATTCAAAATACCAGCCAATGACTCAGGTGGGTTGTGGATCATATCACGAGTACGCGAGGCTAGTTCTTTGCAGATCACTTCCATATCGGGGTCCTTTTCTCCACATTTTGATTCCCGGCTTGTTTCGTATTCATAACTCGAATTGTATCCATTGGTCGTCTTTTCTTTTACCGTTGGAGAATATTTTGCTCTGTTTGATATATAGAAACCAGTACCAGATATTGAGCTTAATTCTTCTTCATTCGAAATAGTTAAAGTGGAATCTGGCGTCTTGTTTTGAATAAATTTAGGTACCATATATTGTTGTAACGAGATAAGTTCGGATTGAAAATCGGATCTTCTAGCGTCATCATTGTCCTCAGTCACAACCTTGATAGTTCCATCGGTAGTAAACGATTGGTCAGCAACAACAACAGCAGGCCGTTCATTTGCAAGGCACTCGATTTCAAACCCTTCTTCAACATCTTCTGCATCATCGCTACTACTGCTAGAGCTATCAAAATCATCAAGTGAAGGTGCTTCCGATTCTTCTAGAAACGAACCGTCGGAGTTGCTTGGCTTTTCTGTATCTTTATTAATATGGTTATTGCAGGGAGAAAGTACCACCTCTTCAAATTCGTCTAATGAATTGGTGCTTATAGTTTTTTTTTCATGAAAATTGGCTGCTGATTGTTGTTGTTTATGCTTGTTACTTAAAAAACTTGATCCACTTTTTTTGTAGTGTGTTTTTTTAGTTCTACCGCCATCAACTTTTTTTGAAGCTTCTTTATTTACTGCGTTGTTGAGAGAATTTTTATTAGTAATTTCTTCATGATTTTGAGATTGTTGTTGAGGTTGTGGTTGTGGTTGCTGTTGCTGTTGCTGTTGCTGTTGCTGTTGCTGCTGCTGTTGTTTTTGTTGTTTTTTTTGGCGAGAGGTTTTGTTTTCCAAGTGATCATTGATCCACATGTTAATAGGAAACTTGAATTCAGTAACATAAGGAAAGCAATGATATCGTTCCATAAATGCTTGAAACTGAGGCAAATGCTCATATTTTACCACAAGGTTGGCCACTAGTCGGGAATGTACTGGATTTATAGGTCTTCGATCTTGTGATCGCGACATTGCCGATGATGTATAATTTCTAGGGGGAAATGCAATGAATCTAGAGTCCAAATCGTCCTCGGGACTTTGTTGAATGGACCCGCAGGTTGAATAATCTTCTTCCTCGTTATCGTCATCATCTTCGTCGTCGTCGTCGTCGTCGTCGTCATCATCGTCATCATCGTCGTCATCGTCTTCCATCAGGTTTGGTGTTTCAGAAAGAATAGTGGATGACAGAAAATCGCGATAACTTTTCCCTAAAATGAGGGATTCTCTCGAGGAAGAAGATTTAGAGACGATTTTTTCGGAACTCTTACTGTCTTTCAAAGAACTTGTTTTTGATTTCTGAGCACTGGGTGAAGTCTTGGCACAGAAAGTGGAATTGAATGTAACCTTTTCAGGGACATTTTCTTGCGACTGAGATGTCTGTTCCAAACCACTCTCAGATCCCAAAGATACTCTGAGAATTGAGGAAGACAAAAAACTTGACATTGCTGTAAATGAATTTAGAAATGTAAAAGAAATTGTTGCCGCAATTTATTTTTAAGCAAGTATTAAAGGATATTAGAAATCCAAATTTTGAATATAAATAAATATCCAAATGTTTGTATAAAGAAATGAAGAATTGTTAAATAGATTTTGAATAAAAAAAAATAGGGATTAAAAGCAATATTAGTTTGTATTTATTCAATAACAAGGAAAAAAGAGAAAAAAAGTTGAAGGTGAAGTCAAATGTATGTCTGCAGTCGCCTTTATTTTTTTTAATCGAAATTTCCTGGGCATCAAGATAGTTAAATAAGAAAGAAGAAAAGAATAGATCTCTATGAAAATATATGTTGTTTATTCTTTTGAAATTATTATTTTTAATTTAAAGTAAAACATTAAATATTATATTTCTATACAAAAAGTACAATTACAATAGTGTTGTGCTATACAATTTATTTATTTATCTAGTTTTGATTAATACATTAACTCCGTCATCAGTTCCAATAATACGTACCCTTTTTCTATTAGTAGTAGCATGGCATGGAATAGAATATACCTGCATTTACAACAATAATTTTAATTTATTCGCATATCACTGTTTACCAAATAAGGAACAGAGATAAATTAAGAGTATATAAATATATATAAATAAATGCAGAAATGAATAATTATTCTTTTCTATATTATAAGCCTTTCTGATAATAAAAGGTAAAACATTGCAAATATTTTTAATTCATTTCCCAAATTATTAAAAAAAAAAAAAAGCAAAGTACAGTTGCAATTACATGCTCTTACCCGATGCAATCTATAGGTAAAAAGTCCATCCTATTCAAGTGCTAACTATTGTTATAATTATTATTATTATTATTTTTTTGGTCAACAGAAAAAGTTTTCTTTTACTGGGTCATTCGTTCATCCATTTGTACATATATTAAATCAATAAAAGGTAAAGCAAAAACCAACCTCTCCACAATTAATTTTATAGAAAAAAGCCAATTTTTCTTGTTAATCACACACAAGTTTATTATTATATTGAGGAACAAAAAAACAAAATTGAAAATATAATAGCAAATAAAAAAAAAATAATTTATTTTTATTTTTTTTCTCTTAAAAGAAATTCAGTATATAGATATACATTAATTAGTTGACAGCAATGCTAGTGTGTATATGCAAGAAAGTAAAATAAAAGTAAAAATTCTTATATATATATATATGTTCCTGGATTGAAAAAAAAAAAAAAAAAAAAAAAAGAAAAAGAAAAAGAAAAAGGAAAACAGATTTTATTTTTAGAAACCACATTTTATTCTATTCATATTTATTTTGTCTTTTCGTTATTGGAAATGGTTCTTTTTATCGCCAACATAAATCTTTCCATCTAGTTTGGAAAATGTACATAAAAAAAAAAAATAAATAAATAGATAAATGGGCCACATTTCCTGTTGTAATTTTAAGGTATTAATGTGGTGCAATTATCTCTCTTAATAACATAGGTACTGCCATTCAACTCGGTAGTTTATATGAGTATATATCTACTATAATTATCTCGCTTACAATGTCTCTTTTTTTTTTTTTTTTTTTAATTCCAATCTATATATGTCTTTTTGATTAAAAACAACTAGCAATTCTGTATCCAAAGCCGGTATATTTTTTTTCCTATTATTAGGTTCAAGCTTACCCGAATGTTACCACTTCAAATTATGAAGATAAAATAAAAAGAATTGCTTCTAATTATACTCTACATTTGAAAAAAAAAATATTGTAAAATATAATCTTAATTGATGTCGAATCTCATTAACCTAGGTTTTCTCGGATATACCAAGAATCAGAACCGTTGTATTTAATATATACTTTTTTATTTTCCCCTCTTTAATTTGTAGTTGACAAAGTCCAATTTAATATTTCGAGGTAAATTTCTAATAACAAAACAAGCCCCTGAAATAACATAACAATACAGACAAAAAAAAGCCGTAACTTAAGTTTACTTTTTTTTTTTTTTTTTTTTCCATTTTGATAGAGAGGGGGGGAAAGATAGAATAAACCTAACCCACACAAATATGGGGTACGGCTATAGCTATCGCCACACCATTTAATTCAGAACAAAAAAAAAAAAAAAAAAAAATTATCGGCACTTCACCTTTGAACCACCATCAAACAGCACCAATGTCTATACGTCAAGTCAAAGAAACCGACCGAAATCAAGAAGCGACCGTTTATATAGGAAATATTGATGAAAAAGTCGATGATGAGCTGGTAAGTACATGTCATAGTTACTACCTTTGTGTATATTAACTTGTATAAAGATGTTGATCTTTTTTTTTTTTTTTTTTTCTAGAAAAATAATCAATTCTTGAATATCTAACTTTTTTTTTTTTTTTTTTTTTTTTTTTTTTTTTTTTTTTTTTTTTTTTTTTTTTTGTTTTTTATAGATTTATGAATTAATGCTTCAAGCCGGTCCTTTGGTGTCGGTGCATTTACCCAAAGATAGAGTTAACCAGGTTCACCAGGGGTTTGGGTTTGCTGAATTTCTCAACGAAAAGGATGCCGAGTACGCGTCGTTAATAATGAACGGGATTCGATTATACGGTAAGCCGTTACGGGTCAACAAGGCGCTGCTGGATAAACAACGGGCTATTGATGTAGGAGCCGACTTGTATATAGGAAACTTGGATCCCATGGTGGATGAGCAGTTACTTTATGATACGTTTAGTTCGTTTGGCACAATGGTGCACCCGCCCAAAATATCACGGAACCCAGAGACCGGCGCATCGAAGGGATACGGATTCATTTCATACGACAACTTCGACTCTTCGGACCGGGCACTGGAGTCCATGAATGGCCAGTATATTATGAACAAACCAGTTGTTGTGAACTACGCGTTCAAGCGGGACGGTAAGGGCGAGCGACATGGCGACGAGGCCGAGCGGCTGTTGGCTTCACAAGCCAAGAAGAACAATTACCAGATTCCGTCTCAGCAGCAGCAGATCCAGCAACAGATCCAGCAGCAACAGTTTCAGATCCAGCACCGGCAGCAGCAGATGCAGCAGCAGATGCAGATGCCGATGCCGATGCAACAGCAGCAATTACAAATGCGGCCGCCACAACAACAACAACAACACCACCACCACCACCACCCGTCGCAACAGGTGCTTCCTCCCCATTACCAACAGCAGCGGCCTCGCGGTATGCAGCCCACGTTTGGAAACCTGAAACTGGTCCGGAACCCCAACGGCGGCCCGCCCCTGACCTCCGGCCCCATCCAGTACAACGCCGGCGCTCCGGCGTTCCCGCCTATCCCGCCCCCCAACTTTAGAAACGTGCCGGGCGCGGTCGTCGTGCCCCCGGTATCAGCCAACGGACTCCCCATGCGGCCGCATAACGGGCCGCCCCATAATTTCAGTAACGGAACTGTACGACGATAAATGTAAGTAATGAATAAATAAAGAGAAGGCGTTTTCTATTTTTTTTTTATTTTTTTATTTTTTTTATTTATTTAATTTGTGATGTTATTGTGTAAAAATTGGACCTCATTAATGAGACATATATATATTTAAGAAAAAAAAAGGCCAACGTTTCTTTTCTCATTTGGATGATTTCCTCGATGTATTCTTTAAGAATTTCCTTTTCTTCTTGTATTAGTAGTGAATGGAAAAGATCAAACAATTGGATTGAATTCAAGAAATAGTTAGGGATAAAAAAAAAAAAAATAAAAAAATAAATAAAAATTCTACATTTCCTATTGTAGCAACCATACACAGAGGCTCTGTGTCTTCCTAATAACAAACGAGACGTCGTCGTCAAGAACTTCGAACCAAAACAACGTCAGTGTAAATATACAAGCGCCACGTTGTGAAGAAGAAGAAGAAGAAAAAAAAGAGTAATTCTTTTTTATTTTTTTTCCCCCTATCTCTTTTTTTCTTTCTCTTTTTTCTTCTTCCTCCTTTTTTTTTTCTCTCTCTCTTTTTGAAAAGAGTGAGTTGAAGGGAAAAAAAAAAGGGTGGTCAAAAATAACACTTGTGTTGGACCTCAAAAAAAAAAAAAAAAGTACAACAAATAGCAGCACTATACACACAGGACACTTTTATTCAACAAAACAAAAAAGATATAAACAAATAAATAAAATAAATATATATTTTTTTAGAAAAAGAATAAACAAATTTCTTTTAAACAATAACGGTCAACAATTTGAATCATCCATTTAGATAAAAAAAAAGAAAATTACAAAGGGACATTACGACACCAAAGAAGTGACAACAAAAAAAATAAAAAAATAAAAGTTTTTTTTTTTTTTTTTTTTTTTTTTTTAACCAAACAATACCAATTACATTAATGAGACTCGAACAAAGAAGTGTGGTGAGTGGGGTTGCCGGTCTTGCGTGCGTCCAGCTATTTATGGCCGGGGCGTGTGGCGGGGCCGTCATCTGGGCATCCGGGGGAAGAGAAGGACTAAACGGACTAGAAGGACTAAACGGACTAAACGGGCTGGACGGGCTGGACGGTTCGGGGGCGGGGATGCCGCGGGGGCCCGGTGCGTTTGAGGGGAGCACGGGGGCCGGGCGGGTGAACTGGCGGAGGCGGAGGATTGCAGGGGCGTGTGGGTTGGGGTGCGAGGGCCACAATTTAATGAGGGGCGAGGAAGGGGGTCAAGAAGAAGAAGAAGAAGAACAACAACAACAACAAACGGAAGGAAAGGGAGAGGAACGAAAAGGAGGAGGAGGAGGAGGAAAGAGCTTGGGAACTGGACCGGATAGGTTGCCTGAGCCCGTCCGGGATTATAAGCTGGGGGACACGATCGAGTTCAGCCGGGACGGGCTGACGCAGGACGACTTTGTGGACGGGCTGAAGAAGCCGGCCAAGTGGTACATCTACTGGAGAAACGGGTACCTGGAGGTGCCCCACCCGAAGCAATGGCACCGGCCTAGCCATCCGACGCGGCAGAACAGAGAAGATGATCGAGATGACGGTAGCACAAGAAGAAGAAAAAGATGAATACAAAATTTGAGGCTGAGTGAGCATAAGAGACAAAACCAGAAAAATAAAAAAATAAAAAAAGTTGAGGGAACTGTGGGGTAAAAAAAAATAATGAGATGAAATAAATATATAAATATATAAATTAAACCATACAAAAAAAGAAAAAAAAAAAAAAAAATTTTTTTTCCTACTTCACTGAATTCAAACCTTGGGTTTAGTTCTCAAAAAGTGGGACGGACACTCGTACCCGCCCGGATTATTTTGGAGGTAGAGCTGGTGGTACTGTTCAGCGTCCCAGAAGGTGGAGGCATGCCCGATCTGGGTGACTATTTTGTCGTTAGGGTAGAAGGATTGCTGGATCTTGTCGCGGACGGCGCGCGCGGTGGCGAGCTGGTCCTGGGAGTGGCACAGAATGAGGGAGCGGTACTGGGTGCCGCGGTCGGGGCCCTGGCGGTTGGGGGTCGTGGGGTCGTGCATGCGGAAAAAAAAGTCGCACAGCGCGGCGTACGAGAGTGTGCGCGGGTCGTACGACAGCTGCACCACCTCCGCGTGGCCCGTCGTCCCCGAGCACACGGCCGCGTACGTCGGCCCATCCACCTGGCCCCCGCTGTAGCCCACCTTGCAGTCAATCAGGCCCCGGTTTTGGAAATGCGCCCGGAACATGTGCTCGACGCCTGTTGGACGGGGGAGGGGGCAAAATTGGTTAACTATGTTCATGCAATTGAGTTATATATATATATATATATATATCAAATGAAATGACATTAAATTAAATTAAATGAAATGAATCCTGCATCAATTTTTTATATATATATATATATATATCAAATGAAATGACATTAAATTAAATTAAATGAAA
>JAKTYK010000003.1:0-37251 GCA_030578655.1 Magnusiomyces starmeri
AAAAAAAAAAAAAAAAAAAAAAAAAAAAAAAAAAAAAAAAAAAAAAAAAAAAACCCTTCTCCTACCCCCATCTTAATATTTCTTTTGAAGCTTGGAATCTTTCTTTTCTGTATTTTCATCCTCATCATCTGTATAGGTATCTGCTAAAATTCGTTTATTGTAACCTGTTTCTTTAAAAAATATTGGATTTTTCTCTGCCTTTTCAGCGTATTTCAATAGAGCTTCTCGAGGGTCCTCATGGACAAGCTCACTCAGATGAATATTATCTCTTACATAGTTTTCATTAGGTATATTCCAAATTTTACCCTTTCCTTTATCGGAAATGCCATGTTTATCTGGTAAAAAGGCGCCACTTTTGTCAGACACAGACTCCGTGATTCCTTCTCGTTCTCTTTTCTTTTGTAGCCTTTGTTGCCGAGTTGTTTCTTCATGTTTTTCACGTACTTTGCTGATTCCTTCCTCCAGGCCCATGGCTGTAATATGAATTGTTTTCGAACTATCATCATCTGCGTGTCTTCTTCTTGGAACCTTTTCAACTGCAGAAAGAGCACCCTTGCGTGAGTCTTTTGGTGAAAAAAGAACAGAGATTTTACCATCAGTTGACCCCACTAGTATCTGGTTTAGCCCCTCATGCCAAACAATGCTACTAATCTCAGGTATTCGATCCCCATAATCCTTTCCCGGGGGTGACATTTCTAATGTTGTTAATGTTTCCAGATCTGAGGTATCCAAAACATGTACCTTGTTGTCACTACTGCCAACAAGAAGATGCTGACCAAGATACGAACTTCTGGGGTCAAACACAAGCCCGCCACCTTCCTCAATTGTAGTTTCGATGTTACTTCTGGTGAGTACAGGCGTTTTGAGCTGTCGTGCATCCCATAGCTTCACATCACCATCAAAACTTCTTGAGGCAAACATTTGACTCAACGGACGTTGGACAATTGCTGTTACCGCACTTTTATGTGAATTTTCGACAAATTGACTTGGTCTCGAGTATTGGCCCCTTGAATCCCATAATGCAATCGAGCCGTTTTCTGTTCCAGCGAAAAGTGTCAGCTCATTTGAATTTTCAAACCAAGCAACAGAAGTTACATGTACTTTGTTTCCTCTTCCGCCCTTGGATCTTACAACAATAACATCTTTTTGGGATCGCGTATTATTAATATCCCATATTCTAATAGTTGAATCGTTGGACGATGTGGCAAAACTACTATTGTTGGATGATGGGTTCCATACCCCCGCAGTTATTTCAGCTGTATGCCCTTTAGTGTTTTTCATATCCACAAGATACATATCACCTGCCGCATATTCTGCAAGCTCCTCACCTTCTCGGTTATAGAGCTTAGGCTTTGTGTATCTTGGAATGACTAAAATCCGTTGTCCATTTGGTGAAAAGAGAGCTCCATGGAGTTGATAAGTTTCTAATGGTTCAATTGTTCGAAATGGCTCGTGATGATACATATCCATACTATTAAAGTCCCAGAGTCTAAATGTGGAATCATATGAAGCCGTTAAAAGTCGTGATCCGGAAGGATCCAAAGATATTGATGAAATCGATTTCGTGTGTTCACCTGATAAAACAAGTTCATGAGATGCTGGGAGATCATCTATATCAAATGAACCGTCGTCGTCATCGTCATCATCGTCGTCATCATCATCATCCTCTTCTTCCTTAATGTCAGATTTTGAGGCATGGGGTTTTACTTTGTCTTGTGATTTTATTGTTTCGTACTGCTTTCGAGTAGCTTGTTTTAACCTCCTTATGAAACCCTGTTCATTATCATCACTGTCGACTTTTCCAAATGAAGAAGGAAGACCATACATTTGTGTTGGAAGTCCGTCATCTTCGTTTTCATAGTCGTGAATGTCGTTTCCCATTTGAAAAAAGAACAAAAAAAAAAAAAAAGGAGTATTTTATTTCAACTAATACAATTATAAATCAAACAAACAGGTTTATAAAGGGACATTAATCATTATTAATTAGTTTTTTTAAGAAATACCAAAAACTAGTTTGTTACTATAGTAGAGTAGACGGAAAAGTATAATGGTGAAAAATATTACATAATGATTAGTAACTTTCTTAAATTGATCTTGATAAATTTTTTCTTGTTTTATATAACCATATAAAAAAAAAAAATTCTTAACCTTTTTTTTTTTTTTTAGAAAAAACTAACAGATTCAAATAATTTAACTTCAATACCAATAAAATGTCTGATAGTGAACAAGAAATTGATATTTCAAAATCTATTGGACTTGACATCGATCTGTCAAGTGACAGCGATGAAAGTTCTTCTAATGAAAGCGGAGAAGACTATTATCAAGATGAGATTATCGATTCTTCCGATGAAGAAGAAGAAGAAGAAGAAGAAGATCTAAATCACGATAAAAGCCGAAATACTAATGTTAAAAACTCTCAAAATGAGCCCAACTTGAAAGATTTTCCCGCCTTGGAAATGTCTGATAATGAAGCAGATGATTCCGACAACGATAGTGACAATTACAATCTCAAACGCCGTAAATCGAAATCACTTGGAAACGATGATGATGATGACGATGATGAAAAGTTCTTTGCTAAACTTGGTGCAAGTGCTGGTGAAACAAAGAAAAAGAGTATTTATTCATTTCGTGGTTTAGGTCTTTCAAAAACCATATGCGCTAATGTGGCTCGTAAAGGGTTCAAAATTGCAACACCGATTCAGAGAAAAACCATTCCTGTTGTCATGGAGGGACGAGACGTAGTAGGCATGGCGCGTACAGGTTCCGGTAAAACAGCTGCATTTGTTTTACCCATGATTGAGCGATTGAAAGTACATTCTGCAAGAGTTGGTGCTCGGGCCGTTATTCTCTCTCCTAGTAGAGAATTGGCCGAGCAAACGATGAGAGTTGTTAAAGACTTTTCTAGGGGTACTGATCTTAGAACAGCACTAATTGTTGGTGGCTATTCTTTAGAAGATCAGTTTGCCAAGATTATGAATAACCCTGATATTATTATAGCTACACCTGGTAGATTTTTGCATCTTAAGGTTGAAATGCAACTTGATCTTAGGACAATCGAATACATAGTATTTGACGAAGCTGACCGACTTTTCGAACTTGGGTTTGCTGAACAGCTTAACGAAATTCTTGCGTCACTTTCCTCCTCACGCCAAACATTACTCTTTTCGGCTACCCTTCCTACCTCCCTTGTCGAGTTTGCAAAAGCTGGTCTTCAAGATCCTGTTCTTGTTCGTCTTGATGCAGAATCAAAGATATCTGATGAACTGGAAATGTCTTATTTTACAATAAAAGATGGTGAACGTGAAGCTGCATTGGCCTATATATTACAATCGGTAATTAAAATGCCATTAGCCAGTGCAGAACAATTAAAGTACTTGGCTGAAGCCGATGAAGAAGAAGACGACTTTGATCCACGTCAAAGGAGATTCCAAGGGAACAACCACCAACCTTCGCGGTTTGAACATAAAGCAAGATTACCTCCAGCAAATGAACTTCCTTCTCCTTACTCGACAATTGTCTTTACACCTACGAAGCATCATGTGGAGTATATTGCCGGACTTTTAAAAGATTTAGGTTATGCAGTATCATATATTTATGGTACACTTGATCAAGCTGCACGTAAACAACAACTGTTTCGATTCAAAGCAGGTAAAACTACTATTTTGGTTGTTACTGATGTGGCGGCCCGTGGTATTGATATCCCAGTTCTTGCAAATGTTATTAATTACAGTTTACCCTCAAGTCCTAAAGTTTTTGTACATAGAGTTGGCAGAACTGCTCGTGCGGGCCGCCGTGGTTGGGCATACTCTTTGATTCGTGAAGCTGATATACCTTATTTACTTGATCTTGAGATCTTTTTGGGAAGGAAAATACTTCTTCCCACTCAAGTTCAACCTGGAGAAAGAGTCAATTATACTGAGAGACTTGCTATTGGATCCTTTCCTCGTGAAGGCCTTGAACAATGCATGGAGGAAGTTGATGGTGTCATTAAACGGAACTACGACATTCAAATGATGAGAGATGTTGCTAATCGTGGTGAAAAGCTATATTTGAAAACCCGTGGTAGTGCTTCTCAAGAAAGTTCTAAGCGAAGTAAAGAGGTTCTTTCTGTTGAAGGATGGGATCACCGTCATCCACTTTTTGGAAACGGTACAGCTGAGGCTGAACGTGACGCATTTCTACAAAAACTTAGCAATAGACGCGTCAAAGATACAGTTTTTGAATTCAAAAAGACCCAATTCGGAACTACTGCAGAATTAATGGCACGAAGACGCCAACAATTAGCTCCGATTCAAGCTCGGGCATCTGAACGAAAACAAATTCAAACCAAAGAAAAAGAGGCGGGATTGGTTCACTCAGTGGATGCCGAGCTTTTTAAGGATGAAGATGCAAATACGGATAATAATGAAAAGGGAAAGACAAAAGAAAAGAAAAAGAAGAGTCAAAAGCTGGCCTCAGAAACAGATATTTCCAACACTTTTACAGAAGTATCCAGCAACAAAAAATCTAAAAAGAAAGACTTTAAAGATCCAAACTTTTATTTATCACATTATGCACCCTCTGCGATTGCAGAAGAACGTGCTTATAGTGTGTCTGGAACTGGAACTGGTGGAAAATTTTTTGGTGAGGCTGCCCGTGCTGCTACATTTGATTTAGTTGAGGAAGGAAAGGATTTTGTACAAAAGCAAGGTATGCGATGGGACAAAAAGCGGGGAAAATACATTAATGCTGGAAGTACATCAAATGACGGTTCTGGCAAATCAATTAAATACATTCGGGGAGAGAATGGAACCAAAATACCTGCTTCCTATAGATCTGGCCGTTTTGATTCTTGGAAACAAGCACATAAAAGTGGGAATTTACGTGTTGGTACTCTTGAAGCACAAAACAATACCGGCGCATTCCCAGGCCCAAATGCAAGTGTTGCAACCGGAGCCAATGGCCGTCCTATTTACAAGCACAATAAGATCCAAGCTCCCAAACTTCCTGATAAAGCTCGTGATGATTATCACAAACAACGCAAACGTGTTAGAGCTGCTCTTGAGAATGGTGTCCGTGTTAAAGGTAAACAACCAATTTTCAACGGCGAATCTGAGCTTCAATCTGTCGATCAAATGCGCAAGGCCCGTGCTATTAAGCAACAGCGTATGGAAAAGAATGCCCGTCCCAGCAAAAAGAAGAAAAATTGATCGAGTTTCACTTCATTTTACAAGCTTGGATACCTTATATAAACTGTCTTGGAATTTATGTATTAATAGATTGACTTTTTTTTTTTTTTTTTTTTTTTTTATCTAATTATTTTCGACGAGTACTTCTTCGAGTAGGTGCAGCAACAGGTTTCGATTTTGGGGATGCTTTTGTACTCCTAGTTGATCTCTTAGATCTTGTATTTGTGGTCTGTGCACGTGATGAATTTTCAGGAGGGGCGCTTCCTTCACGTTCACTTTGTTCAGTGGCAGTACCGGTTTCATCATCATCCTCATTTACAGGGTTGTCGGGTATTGGTGAATTTTTAGCCTTATTTCCACTATTTGCAACAGCTGCAGCGGCAGCAGCTGCAGCCGCTCTTTGCCGGGTAGTTCTTGTAGTTCTAGACGGCGCAGGTGTAGTTGGTGTTCTTTTAGTTCGACTTCGTTTAGGCCGACTACTATTTGGTGTTGGTTTTTTACCCGTTTCACCTTCTTTAAAAAAAAAAAAAAAAAAAAAAAAAATTAGTTAGTATACTATAACAATAACAGGATGTAATAATATAAATATGTACTCACCTTCATTTTCAATTTCTGATATTTCGCTAGCATGAGGTTGACTATCCATACTCTGAGATCTCCTTCGTTTTTTCGATACTCCAGTCTGCGCCGAGTTATCATCACTGGCTTGATCTTCGTCACTTCGTTCATCATCACTTTCCTCAGTCGATACTGTGCCATCTGGGGGTATAGCACGCTCAATTATATATGTTGCATATTCATCCCAAGGTAAATAAAACCCTTGTAAATAAGTTCCATCACCTAACTCACCACCTAGAGAACCATGAAACGGTACAGCAGAGGGGTCTTCAGATAATCTTTCCTCTTCGGCCATATATTCACTTGAATCTTCTAAATCATCTAAGCCTTCAAGATCGTAAAGAGAGGTAAGTTTTTCCCAAATATCTGCCATTGTTAATGGAGAAGACACAGAAGTGACATTAGGGTTGTTGACCATTTGGTATATTGAGAGCATTCGAAAGTGCTTATGCTTTCCAGCTGGCTTAAATCGACAAATCGCTTTGTATAGTGTAGTTTCTTGCTTAATAGACCAAGTTTTTGTAGGTTGAGGTTTCAAAATCTTATTTTTTTCATTATCCTCCACTTTATCATTTTTGTTAGAGCCTTTTTCTTTTTCAAGAGAATTGTTGGCAGATTTTTTATTGTTTCGACGACTCGAGGCAACTGTCATTTTTATTGATTTGAAGTTCAAGATTATTGCATGGGGTTATTTGTATTTTTTCACATATAAAAAAGAGAGAACATATATATATATATATATATATATATATATGTTTTTAAAAAAGTAAAATCACAATATCTATGTCACAATGAAATAATACTGATATTCAAATAAATCAACAGTGTTTTTTGATTAATATCTATAAATTTCGATACTGAATAACTGTAATAGTAATAATGAATATCAATTTAAATGACTAAGATTTCGAGTAGTGACAAAAGTAAACAGTGTTAAAATTGGAGATAGACCCAGTATATAGGTTACTTAGGAATGATGATAAATACACATATCTTAATCAGTTTCATGTGCTTTTACACAATGTTATAATCTCAACTACTTTTTATCTTTCTCTCTCTTTTTCAAGATAACTTTTAGAAAAAATAAATATACGCACAATGTCTTCAGATTCAGAACAAGATTCACCAAAGCCTTATTATCTTTCTTCATCTCCTAATAATGCAAAAAGTCCGTTTAAAAGTCCTGATAGGCTATATCCTGTAGAGACAGGCGATTCGTTTGCTAGAAGCAATCGCCACTCACTTTTTCCCACATCTACGCATAATTCATATATATACTCTACTGCTGTTGCACCTACTGGAACAAGTAGGCCTGGAAGTGTGTACACCATGCCTATCATTCAACCCCAACAAACTCAGGCCACTGTCCAAGCTTTGCAACAACAATACGGTATATCGTCTGTTAAACCTGTTGTCGATCAACATGACAGAATGTGGGCAGAACTTGATGTATTAGATGAAGTAGAGATGGTGGCTAATGAGACCGAAACAAACACATCATTTTTTGGTGAAATGCATGCTAAAGTACTGGGGGATTTACAAGTATCTCAACTTGAACTTATAAAATCTATGTCTGCAGGCGACAAAAAGACAGAAAAGGATCAATACAAAAGTTTATGGGAGCAAAATGACATCGGTACACTTAGAAATAATCTTTTTGATCAACAACATTTTGATACCATTTATAATCATGTTACAAAAACTATACAAAAGTTAGATATCGTCGCAGATAAAATGAGGGAAATAGATAACGAAAGCCAGGAATTATGGAAATCTAACTAATGTATATTTATATACTTTTTTTTTTACTCCTCATAATCAAGTTTATTTAATACAAATGCAATATGTGCTTTTTTTACTTATTTCCATTAGATTCCTTGTCAAGCGAGTGGTTTCTGTATTTCTCCTCAATATTTTGAAGATGTTCGGGATCCATTTGGTTAGTAACTCCAAGTAATGTTCGACTGACAGCTTCGGTTGCTCCTATCATGGGTCGTATAATTGCAATTGGAGCAGCCCTGACAAAAGCAATTGCTGCACCTTGCGCACTACCTGACCGTACTGTTTCGGTCTTGATGTCGATAACGGCTTTTCTAGCAATGGTCAAGTTTCTCTCAAGGCTATCATACGCTGATTGCAATCCTTGTTTAACCCCTTTAGGTTGATCAGCATATAAACTAATGGCCTGTCTCTTTTTAAAAGTTTCGGTAGAGTGATTGTTTCCCGAAATAGATGATTTCCCCCTGGAAGGCGACACAAACCGTACATCATTTCCAGACAATGGGTTTAAGTTATTGATATTGTTAACATTATCATCTTCTTCCTCATCCCCTGAATCGTATTCAGATGGTGCATTTCTGTTAATATTCTTGTTAAGAAGTGGTTTTGTATTTACTCTGCCGGCAAATCCTTTTCCACCCATGACTTGCTCAGCATTTTCTAGTATTGTTTGAGTACCAACAGCTAGTTTAGCACCAAATCTAACTAATTCATTAGAAGTGTTTCTTGCAAACTGCCAAGCTCCCTTTTGAATGCTTCGAACAACTCTCCCATCTTTCTTGTATTCACGGACAGGTACAACAACTAAGTCACGTATTCCGCTTCCTATTTTCACTAATGATCTAACCGGAGCGAGTCCCGATAGCACATCACCGAGCTGATTCTTTTTTATATCGGGCATCCATATATTGTTGAGTTCTTTTCCCATTCGTGGAAACCCTGTAATTCCATGCAAAGTTATGTGACGCAAAATCATCTCTGCCTCATCCAAAATAAAGAAATTCATAAATTCGGTTGTATGGCCTGAGCGTAACCCCGCGTAGTCCACCTTTTTAGGTTTATAGTCCAGTTTTACGGGAATATCACGAATGTCAACTTTTTGAATAAATGGCAGTTCAATTTGAGAAGGGTCGAGGTAATTGTCAAATCGATCATCTTTAAATTCAAAAAACCTGGTAACAAATTCAAGGGTATCTTGGTCTACATGAAGTCTCAACGGCAAGACATGTATATTCAAAATAATTTCTGATGTTGGAATGTTGGGAACTGGTTTGACATTTTCCATAACTATTTTAAACATACTTGAGCCAGTTTCACGTTCGCCAGCACTCCGCATATAGGTCAGAAATTTATTCCAGGTAGATGTCTGTACATTATCAAAGACTTCTGCGTCTTCGACTTTTAAAATAATCTTGTTCATTATGATAGCCTTATCACCGCCATACTCAGACTGTTCTAGTTCAGTATCAGGTGTAATATCATCAATGCCAGAATAAATATCAATATTTCCTGATATCTTCTTTAAAGATATCTGAACTTTGTGATGCTTTGAACGTTTTAGCTTTAGCGGCTGCCTTTTATCAGAACAATGTTTGTCATATGGTATATAAGTGCTTTTAGATGTTGTATTTGTTGATTTGTTAGAATTGGTAGTCGAACCTTGGCTGGCAATATCGCTATAGTCATCATCTTGAAGTTTTTCATTGATTTTTTTTCTAATGTCTGAATAGTCTTGGTGAGTAGACATCCCAATGTAAATGGAATTGAAAAGAACCCCACCGATGACCTCATCTTCGACCATGTCAGAATTTGTATCATCCACATTACGAGAGTTTGATTCTAAATGCTGTTTTGAATGATTATTGCCATTAATATCATCATCTTGAGAGCTTTCACGTAAGGCTCTCTTTTTCTCTTCTCGATACTCTTGCGCCTCATTTTCTACCTGAGACACGGCGTTGGATATCATATCTCTGGTATATTCCCAATCAAATCCATCGTGTAAATCCCAAATCATTGATCCCAATTCAAATGATATTACAACAGTTGGTTTTTTGTTGTGGTACAAAGATTCAAAGTCATCATTACTTATTTTTGTAGGGGTTGCTTTTTCTCGTTGATCATAAATCGCATTAGTTTTACACTGCTTCGACTGCTTAATATGATCAGTAGATAAGTCAGATTTAATGCTTTGTTTACTATGATCTCGAAAGCCACTGTTCTTACCAAAATGATCTTCAGTTATGCTGATGATTGATTCATGGGTTTGAACTCTTTGCTCAAAGCTATCAAGTTTACGTGCTGTTTTATCATTAAATTCCACAATATTAGGAGTGTTGGTAATATTGCTACTAGGAATCAATTCACTTAAATCTTGTTCCAACAAAAGATCTGTATTTGAATAGCTTGTTGTCATTGATCCCGAAGGTGAAGGTGTCCATTGAGACTTTGATGGATGATCGGTATAATAGCTTTCAACAAACTCAAGATTGGTTGGAACATCATCATATATAAAATCTGCATTAAGATCAAAGCTACCCTCATCCGTGTCGTATGTGCTATTAATGAAAAATTCTTGATCTACATCATTAAATGTGTCAATGCCAGGTGGAGGGTTGACTTGAAATCTTTCTTCAAATGGTGGAAGATCTAAAGGAGGTTTCAAATCGTTGATAAATTGAATCAAATTATGAGTAGAATCAGCACATGTCCTCATGTAAATATTTTCAATTTTAAGATTTAATGATATCGTTGAGTTGCTGGATAATGGTATGATGGACACTGCAATGTTGATATTATATACAGCAGCTAGCGATGAATATCCCATTGATATATACTGATTATCAAAATTTGTTTGTGAACGAGAATCAATAGAAGCTCTTGAATTTCTGGCAAATGTAGCAGTAGTAACTGGCTTTTTTAATTTAATGTCATCAATGAAATAAAGTGAACCTTTGTGTATAATTGAGTTTATCTTTATCTTGCCTGATGAGTGGATATTAATAACCACATTTCCTACGTCAAGCAAAAATAACCCATGTGATGGAAGATGTAACGATGAAATTCCAACAGCACAATTGTTAAATGTAATTGGAATATTTAACTCATAATTCTGTATTCTAGAGGATGTCGAGTGTAAATCATTGTCGTGCCTTGGAATAGATGAATTTTCATTTTTATCAAATAACTCTAAAAGCTTAGGATGGTACTCTATTGCCATATTGAATAAAGTCACTTTCTGAGGAAAATCCTTATCTGTAAAATATATTGTGATTGAAGAATCAGGCTGAATAATAAAAGTTTTGGTTAGTTATATATATATTTTTTTAAGCCAATATAAATTTACTTACTTGAGACTTTTCGTTAACGCTACTAAGTATGCTTAAATGACCTAACCCTTCTTCGATATCGCTCATATCTCTTGAAACATTTAGTGAAAAAACAGATATAATGCTACTACCTGTAGTATAGGCATGGAAAACAACATGACCTAGATCTACTGATAATGTTTGCAATTTTGAAGGAAAGGTAAGCTGCAACTCTATGTACTTGATTAATAGAGAAAAATAAGCTTTTTTTTGAATTCCATGTCGTTTCTTTGAATGTGATTTTTGTTTCCTCTTAGTAGAATTCGGTCGATTGATATTGTCTTTGAATTTATTTTCCCAACATTCCTTTTTTGAAATGAAGTCATTTTTTAAATCATTAAAAATATTGGTATGACATCGTATATGTGCCGAATCAAGTCTTATTCTTTCATCAACATTGGTATCTTTGTAATTATATACCAGCTTTCTTAATTCAAAAATATTGTCCTGGGCGATTTGAAATAAAATTTTGGAAGTTGAAATAATTCTATTTTCTTTAAAAAGTATAGGGGAGATTAGAACATCAATAATTGATTTATCGAGTTTCAAACAAAATTTTAAGTAATTTGTTTGTCCGGCAAATTCGATTGGTACAGATTTTGATTCTTTCTTTGAATGTTGTAAAGATAGATCCGAATAAGACGAAATTATTTGTTCAAATGACTTTAATGTATCATAAAAACAAAATATATCATCCAATGCCAAAGAAGAGGTGCACTTAAAAGGTAACATAAAATTTACCTTTTTGACATTAGAGTTTGGTTCAACAAAAATGTGAATGCTGAAATCATTATTGTTAGGAGTGTCATTGTCATTATGGGTGAATTGTAATAAAAGTGAATCCATCCGTTTAATAGTTATACGGCCAACATCAAAAAACTGTTCAAATGTATCTATGAACCGAAAATCGATATTTTCTATTACCAAACTAATACTAGATTCGGTCTCAAATAAACCATGAGGTAACAGTGATGAAGAAAAGCTTATTTCGATTCTCTCAACTTGTAAATGTGAGATATTAAATTTTACTTTGTCATTGGTGATTAAATCTTGGGTGGTTTCGTCATTTTTGTTTTGTCGATGGGTACTACTTTTATGCTGTTTTCCTTTTCCATAGTTTGATTTTTGTTTTTGAGAGTATTTTTCATGAATAAATAGAAAATTTATAAAAGGTAGCAATACTTCCGGAAAATGTTTTAATGATATATTTACTTTGCCAATATTAAATGTAAGTGCCGAAAAATCAAGACCTGGAAACCCAAACAGAATTGATTCACACCATAATAGGCGCGGTTTGGGTTTTGGTAAAGGAGGAGGAATGGAATTAGACTGGTGAAGAGATGATAAAGCACTCATGTATAAACTGCTAGCATCTGCATGAGAAAAAAGGGTACTCCGTTCAAGGCTAGGTTCATTATTGCTATCTTGATAAACGCTGTGAAACATGTCATTTGACGGCGGTATGTCATTATTAAAACTCTGATCATTAGCTGGCGGTGTATATTCGTCAGTTGCACTTGAGGAAACTAATATCCATTCCAAATCAGAAACTAGTACTTGGCGCAGGCCGGCATCATTTGTGTTAAGTTTGAGCGTATTGATAATAACATCGATGGTAACATCTTCTAATATTAGACGGACTTTGATATCTCTTAATATAACATTAAGTTGTGAAATTGCTGCATCCACAACACGATTATAAAATCCTGAGAAATCACCTAATCCATATCCTAAGTTAGTCTTGCTTTCGGAAGCGGTATCGGATTCAGAAAAGAATGAGCTAGAAGCTCCCAAAGAAGCAGATGTTATTGATTCAACTAAATCTGGATCCAAAATACCACTTGACCCATCTAAACTATCATCCGATATTAGTATGCTGCTGGCAAAATCTGCTGTCGTACGTGCAAGAAGGGATGCTATTTCATCTGTATCGTCCAATATTTTGGGTGTTAGTGATGCAGTAAGTGATATTCCGGATCCCTCTATTTTAACTCCACCCAAAACAGCAAGCTTAAGATCTAAGCTGTTGATTGTTCCATGTCGTATATATAAACCAGATAAAATCGAAAGTTTTTCTGTATCAAGTTCAACATTTTTTAAAGATAATGATAAAGGTGTTTGCGTTACTTCTAATGAAACATCTATATTATCATTATCTAAATTAGAGAATATTTGTAGACGACTAAGAATATACTGGAATATCTTTTTTTGAACGTTTTGAGGAAGCCATGGAGGTGCCATGATGGTCCTTTAGAGGGGTAATAATTTTTAATTGGTATATAAAATTTTTTTGGTTATGATAGTTATAAATAAGCTGTTATCTGATAAAAGATAGCCATAAAAAAAAGGGTAGCTGTGTAGATATAGGACTAGTTAATTTTTCTTAAAAAAAATAAAATAAATGAATAAATGAGTTAAAATATGTTTCTTATAACTATTGTTTAAATGTAGACTATGAAATGACATGAAAGTATATGCTTAGGCGTAGAAACCAACGTAAATAAACAAGAAAAGTATTTAATCTGGATAAGAAAAGAGGTGGTGGTATAGTATAGTACTATATTAGAATTTGCCACATACAAAATTATAAACTTGTGTATTTAAATATTTAAAGACATAACAATCAAACAATATATATTTTCTATATAATATTTTTACTTTATTACTGGGTTTTTATTTTTATTTATTTATTTATTTTTTTTTTTCTTTCATTCTCTCGTCTGCAATTAGTTATAAAATCTTCTGTTTCCAGGCGTCTTTTTCTTTTTAGATAAGGGTCCTTTAAATCCACGATTAGATTTTCCCGTGATTTTCTTTGCAGAAACGGAAGATTTATTTGGTTTCTCATCATCACTCAAATCATCACCATCATCCATGTTATGTCTACCACGCTTATAATGGTACATGCCTCTGCTATCCTTCACAGGTCCATTCTTAATAGCATCTTCATAGGCATTAAGGGAATTGTTGATACTAGCTAAAGGATCTTCTTCTTCTTCTGTTTCAGGGTTCTTGATAATCAAACGCCCATCAGCATCTTTTTTGAACTTCTTCTTTTCAGGGATTGCCAACTTCTTTTTAGTAGGCTTAGTGGAAGAAATATGTGCCAATGTCTGCTGATCTAGAAGATCCAAAGGATCACCATCTTCAACAATAAATTTGTCGTCGGATTTTTTGTTTCTTGTATCTTTGGAATGACCATCGTCCATTTCTTCATCACTATCTTCGTCTTCAGAACTGCTTCCATAAAGTGCCCGATCGAATTCAGACTCAAACTTAGCCATTTTGGCAAAGTGTTTGCGGTTTCTGTGTCCATCAGGTTCATTTTCGTTTTTATCTGATGCGAGTTGAAGCTTCTTGCGTTTAGCGCGCTCTTTGGATTTTCGAATATTATTAAGGAACTTGAGATCTTCTTCAGGGAAATGCTTAGAAACAGTTTCGAATCCAAATACTCTTAAGAGTCTTTCGATGAGATGCCTTATTTTAGTTCTAAAATGAGAACTATGTTCACGGTACCATGCCAAAAGATGTGTGATAATAATCTTTAGGTTTGGTTCCACAACATCCTTGGGTAACGATACAACTGCAACCTTAACAAAGCCTAAAGTTGCATCGGCTACTTCCCTGCTTTTATTTTCCAAAAACATTTCAATCATACCAGTCAGTTCTTGCAGAAATTGCAGATTCAGTGAGTTTTTAAACTCAAAAACAACTCTGCTAAGAGCCAAAATTGTGGCAGCTTGTGTATGTGTAGTTGTTTCAGATAACCCAGCAGCAATAATAGTTATGTATTCTTCCAAAGATGCAGGAACACTACCGGCATCGGATGGCATTCCAGGAATTTTGGTACGATCAATGGTGCCACCATTCTTCATAACATAACCCATTTTAACAAGAAGAGAAAATGCAGATTCTCTAGTTTTTTCGTTGAGGTCTTTAGTAGCAATGGTAACTTCTGATGCAATAGCAGGAATAAAATACAAAGATGTTGTGGGAAGAAGAGACACAAAGCTAGATAAAGCATTAAGTCGAGGACCTCTTGCTGTAGTTTGAACTCGGTCAGACGTTTCCAAAAACAACTGTATGATATTGTCTAAATGAGATTCAACTAATTCTTTCCCAAATTCCGACTCTGTGATTAAGGAAAATAATCTATAAACACGTTTTTGAAGTAACGGTTCGCTGTAATTTTTGGAAACAGTAACAAATATGGTGAGTAAAGCATTAAAAGATTCTTTGGGAAGGAAAGAAACCATTTGCATAATCAAATCTAGCATTGTAGCACTGGTAGGAGGGATATCATTATCTTTGTCAGCGCCAGCTTGGGGATTCTTTAAAGCATCGCTTAAAGCTGTTGAGACTCTATTGAAAGTAACTTCCAGATCAGCTTTAGAAATGATGGATAGATATGCTTTAGAACATTCAAGAAGCTGAACTCGTGAGTCAATAGGGGTGACAGTAAAAATGTTGAATAAGCTTGCTAGGATATTGAGAGAAAAGGTAGACAAATACTCAAGGTTCTTAGACGCATCTTCTTTAGAGAATCGTTGCAAAAGTTGAAGGTTATCATCCAAAGATCCTTTTAAAAACTGCTGGTTGCTTTCAACTAAGAGTTTAAGGCCAGTAAAAATGTAGCCACGGATATCAGTATAATTATAGACAACATTCATGAGGAGCTTAGGAAACTCCATGTCAAACGCATCTTTAAGATCAAGCGGAAGATCACAAAAACTTGGAAATAGAGACCATATTTGATCAAAAAGCGTCTCATAGATTTTGACTTTAGTTGCCAATGCTCCAGAAAGTTTCCCTTGTTGAGTTTTACTATCACCAATGATCTTTTCAAGCTTTCCGGAAAGTCCGACAAAGTAATTGCTGAAAAAAGACAAATTTGAAAATCCCACATTTTGACGAAGTAAAGGAAGAAGCCAAGGTCTTGAAGGTTGTTGGTCACCTTCAAGATTTAACGGAAACATTTCCAAAGTTTTCTCAGGACCAATGTTTTTAATTGCAGCTCCAATAACACTTTCAGCTTCCTGCCATCCATCGGAGAGAGCCTCTGTACTTCTAAGTGTTCCAATTACTTTATAACAATTAAGTAAATAGGGTTCTGAAAGCCACATTAACGAGTTTGACAATGATACAATGACCAACATAACATCTTTCCAGGATGTTTGGTATTTTACATTGAGTAATTGAAAAATAACTTGAGAGACAGTTGTAAGAATATCAGAAACGTTACTAGCAACTTCGGGGTTTTTATCCACTAAAACAGTTTGGGATATTCCTGTCTCACAAATTGCAATAAGACATTGTGCGGCAGATGATTGAATTTCACGATTTTCAGAATTGAAAAATTCGCTAACCAGGGTAAAGATTTTGGGGAATAATTTGAAGGAATCATAAGGACTAACAGTGGTATATGTTTCAACAGCAGTTGAAACTACGAGAAACCAAGCTGATGATAAACCTTGGTCTTCAATGTTGGGTCTTAAATCAAAAATAGACTCCAAAACAGTAGCAATTTTTGAAGCGCCATCCTCTTTCGACATACTTTTAAACAAAGCTTCAAATACATCAAAAGCTGTTGAAATAAGAAACTTTTCCGAAGATTTAGAAATGTTTAGTAACATCTGACAAAGAGGTTCAATTAAAGTAAGAGGCCAGCAATTAGCAGAAACAATGACTTTAACAAGTTGAAGTGAGTGAATGAGCTGAGATGTTGCTGGATTGTTGTTATCGCCGTTACTTTTTAAAGCATTCTTTTTATAATCATGGTATAGGTTTGTTACTGATTTTAACGAATTTTCAGCACAAATTTCACCAGCTGGGTGAATAGCTGACGGTCCAGGGGGGGGATTAGCAAGAACCTTATGGATAGCTTCATGTGCGCGCTTGCGAACCTTTGGTCTTGGATCTAAAGCAAATGCCATTAAACCAAGTAAACCCCTTTTTGGCGAGGCTTCAGAAGCAGGGATCAACCAGGCATTTGTATCTTGAACACGAAGTAATGTTTCAAGGATTCCAATAGAAGATTTGAGAATAGGTGCATCAGCATTTGGATCAGTAATTACAGGCGAAATTTTCGTTAAGATCGGAGTAAATTTTGCTTGAAGGAGTTTATGAGGAGTATATGGTGCAACAAGATCAAGAAAGTAAAGAGAAGATGTAGCCAAATCTTTGTTTCCAACAGTATCACCACTAACAGCCTGATCCAAAAGACCTAAAAAGGACACAAAGTATGCAGTTGGGCTACGCTCGGTTTTCTCTTCATCAAGATTTTCTTCAACTGCCGATAGAATAATAGCAAGCTAAATAAATTTTATTAGTTAACAATGTATTTTTTTTGATTTTTCGTTTGTTTGTTGAAAAGCATACCTGTTTTTGATTAGAAAGTTTAGAGGTCTCTTGGGCCCTAATACGATCCAACCTTTCAATAAGAAAATTGAGCTCAATTTGATCTGAGCTTTTATCTTCAAGTTTAGCCATGGTGAATATAAAACTTGAAGGAAAGAGATATGTGAGTAATAAATTTAACTATTAAAAAAAAAAAAAAAAAAAAAAAAAAAAAAATGAAAAAAATTTTTGATATATATTTTATATTCAGTTTGATATGTAGTTCATTTCACTTAAAATTTTTTTAAAAAAATTTAAAAAAAAATTTATAATGGTAGCTAAGGTAGTAAAAAATAATCACGTGAAAGCGCATAAATCCATATAGGGGAATTTCGTGTATTATAAATATTTTTGTAATAAATTATTTTAAATTGTGAACGAAGTAAATATAAAATCACAAAGACAACAAGAGCACATACTCTTTGACATTTACCAGCATCTGACAACCTGCAACAATGAGCACAACAAACGAAGGAATACAGGCTTTAGCCACCCTTTTCCCTTCGTTTTTAGGAGATTTTCCCCGGGAATTAAGAAGTGAAGTCTCATCGCTTATTTCTCAATCAAGATTCTCAATAACCCATCTAAAACCGGAAGAAGAAGCTGCTCGTGCATTAGTATGTGCCGTTCTTGCCTATGAAAAAGTTGAAGGAAGAATCCAGGATGTTATGATGGGCCAAAGCCCAAATATACAGAGAGCTCCATTGCCTCCGTCACACTTTAGAAACCTCATCATGATGTTTAGAAATGCTCTATATCCCGGAGAGTCACTTCTCAATCCAATTGCTGAAAAACAAAAATCTCCAAGGAAGCAATCCAGTAGAATAACTTCACCCAAGAAAAAAGCAACAACAGATGGTATTCTTACTGTATCACCAACAAAACCTCGTACTACAAAATTTGATTCTCCTCCGGTTTTCTCTTCTACTAATTCTCCTGCTCTTAATGATACATTTGTTGAGCCCAAATTAAAGACGAAGAGGGGTGTCAAATCGGCATCAATAAAAAACAACGGTAAAGCGGGAGATCCAACCAGAAAACAAATTATCGATTTCTGTAATGCTTTGAATATTCGCCAAAATATCCTTCCAGCTATATTTAAAAGCTATAGAATTTATAATAATCTCGTTAAGGATAAGTGGGGGCTTCTTTGTGGTATTATTGTTATAGTAGTAGCCAAAGCTCAACCGAAACTCATCGAAGGAAATACACAGTCGTTTTACAGTAAGATAAAATATTTGGCCGCAGTAGATCAAGAACGATTAGATGAATGGATCCGATGGGCTGCAAGTATTATAAACGACCAAAGTTGGATTAAAAAAGTGACAGATCCGAACTCGAAGGGTCCTGTATTTAAAACTGAATATAAGAAATATTCTAGTGGAATAGGAAATATGGTAAGCTTTGAATATATATTATATTTGTTCCTATATTTTTCTGTACTAACTATAAGAGTTTAGATATCGGGAAACATGTCCTTTACAAATACAGCACGGATTGAAGAATATCACCGTTGGAAACAGAATATCATAAATCGTTCGAATACCTAAAACTTTTGCAGTGTAGATTCTATATATAAGAGTTTTAACCATACATTTTCAAACACCGTGTTTCTTTATGTGTAGCATCACATTTCAAGCTACAATATCGTAATCCACATTTCATACATACATATATTCCTTGAAACCCGCATATACTGCATAAATGTTTTACGGGATACTTAGCAGGAGAAGTCAACAAGGAAGATAATGCTTGTGCACCCTGTGGATCATCGTCCAGAAGATTAGACAACGTTTTGCGGGATGCCAATATTCTTCTCGTTGCTTGAGTTGACCCAGATCTGGTCGTGTGTGTTTTGGCATGTCTTCTTCTACCATTAGGAAATTTTTGGGAATCTGAAGTAAACAGGTCTGGGATTAAGTCAATCCTAGGTATTTCAAACCTCAAATGCTGTTCATTGTAGTTTTCACGTTCTAACTCAGCTATTCTTCGTTTAACCGCTCGTTGTCTGGTGGCGTTATCAGAAAATTTGTTTTTGTCAAGTGCTGCGACTCTTTTAGTTCTAGCAGGTCCCGAAGTTAAAGATGTTGTAGAATGGGGGACAATAGGCGCATTTGTATATGAATAAAAACGCGCATTTGACGTATTTCTAATGGAACCCAGATCTTCAATTAAAGGCATTGTGTTTATTTAAATTAGTATTAACGATAATAAAATATATTACAATGGTAACCCTTTTTAAAAAGAGATAAAAAAAAAATATCAGGTTTTCTTTCAGGGTAAGGGTAAGGGCAACCGAAAGGCTGAATCAAGGTAAGTAGCAGATCAATACTGTAGCTGAACTTTTAAGATATCGAGAATTGAATCAAGTATTTGTGCTCAAAAGAGAGTCTAATATATATATATATATATATATATATATATAATTATTATTATTATTACATGTTATAGTATATGTGAACGTATATTTCTTAACTATGAAATATTTACAAAAAAAGGACAAAAAAGAAATAAATAAATATACGTGAAAATAAAGCAACAAAAAATGATTGACTGAATCTATGGACCTTTAAGCATATGGTAAAAGTCTGTTTAGCTTCTTGATATGATTTCCATGACCTTTTCCTTGTGCATGGGCGACTCCAGAAATATTGTTAATGACATTCCGACTCCAGTCAACATTACCATGATTATGGCCGGCTTTGCCCTGTTAAAAAAAAAAAAAAAGAAAAAAGAAAAAAAATTAATAAATTATAAACAAGCCAACCCTATGTGTTTAATAAAGACTCAAAAAAATAATCAATATTCATAATGAACATACACGTTTGAATGATCCACTACCAGTCTTTCTCCATCGTTTAGCAGCTCCCTTATGTGTTTTTAAAAGGGTTCTTGAGGTAGATGCTGCGTTCGGTATTTGTTTTATGAAAGGGGAGGGTAAGGGCGTCAATACAGAACATGGATTGGCAAGACTTGCTCTGAAAGTTCCTGCTCTAGGATGAGTAAAAAATCTAAGCATTTTTCTATTTGTTTTTTCCCAGATTTCTTGTTTATCTTGTTTTGTTTTGTGTTATTTTTCTGGTGTATACTAGTGATATCGAATTGGAAGGGTTCAATTCAAGTCCATGAAAATACAATTGAAAAGATTTCAAGTCAAAAATTTGTGGTGGTGGTGAATATCGTATACCACGTGATCAAATAATAAATGTCCAATAATATTCTCCGACAGTAATGAATTGGTTAATTACAGAAATCCACAAAAATTACAAAAGAGAATATTTTGTGTAACAAACATAAATGTATGTCACCTTGAACCTAACACCAGTTGCTGGCTTCGATAACGTCTAAAATAAAATACATTTTCTAATATTGACAATTTCTCATACCACGCAACTAAAATTGAAACTCCATTTTTGCCGTAATTCCAAGTCCGAATTACTTATTTACAAACTAAGGGGGGGTACAACGTTTAAAAAATTTTTTCAAGTTACGGGTCAGTTCGGTCTCCGGTGCTTGTCGGGTCTAAAAAAAAATAAAAAATAAAAAATAAAAAAGGCACACCCCCTCGTTTCCAGGAGATGGTTAAATCCAAAGCCTTCTTCCAGTTCGGAAACTATCAGCTTTGGCCCGATATGTGCACACCACCCTTTGTTTTCCATCTAAAAGAAATTTTGATCATAACCCCTCATTTCCGATATCAAATTTTAGACGAGGAAAAGCTATAATCTAAAACCCCTCTATTCTTATGCTATATTCCAATTAGGTCTGCAGTGAATAGAAGTTGTCTTTTTTTTTTTTTTTTTTTTTTCTGTAGAGTTTATTTCCAGGATTCAACTTTTACTGGCAGAGCTTTTGAAATATATTAAACTAAGAGTATTCTTGAATTTATTGAAAAGCACGTAAGAATAGAAACCTTACAGAAATAGAATTTCAAATGTTTTCAAAATTTACGTGAAACCGTTTTAGCCGATCGCCGTGTTTTCCGTATCCTAATGCTGAAATGATTTATTCGTTTTGTCTTAAGAATCTCCTTGTTATTTTGTGTTAATTGTTCTTTTTATGCCTAGTTATATATTTTGGTACCATATTTTTTTCGAGACATATATAAAAATGTACGGCTTCTCAATGGTCAACGACTTTTTCCCAAAGCCCTGAGCAATAATTCCTCACGTAAATGCTGATCAAACCATTAATTTTGCTAACCAGGAAGCTTCTTCGATTCTTAATGTAAGTATCATCTTTGTTACTACCCTGACTATTTTTAGTAAGTGGGGGGCACTATTAATGAGGGCTGGATAAAAAAAAATTTTTTTTTTTTTTTTTCTTCGCGGGGATGGGATATAAATACGTGCATATTATTGTGACAATTAATTTTCTCAAAACTTAAAAGCCGTTGAGAAAAAAAAAAATTATATATATACCTGGTATTCTGTCAATTCATATTTCTTCCAACAAACATCCAATAAACGTCCAATAAAAAACAGAAAACAAAGATTCATTATACCAAAATAAAAAATGTCCAAGTACACTAGTCCTCCAGCAAAAGTAATAAACATCAAGGACCTTGAAAAGGCATCCCTTCCATTGACAACTAAACAAGTGCGGGAATACTGGTCCGGTGGTGCTTCTGAAGAATTTACTTTGAAAGAAAACTCGAATGTTTTTGATGAATACAGAATTCGAACAAAAGTTATGACTGATGTATCTAAAATTGATACTAGACCCAAAAAGAAACTTTTTGGAAAAGAGTATTCAATGCCTATTGGTATTGCACCATCTGCCTTTCATCAGTTAGCTACTGATGAAGGAGAGGTCGCCACTGCAAAGGCCGCTAAGTCTCACAATTGGGCGATGGGCCTTTCTTCGTACTCTACCAAATCCCTTGAGGAAGTCAAAGAAGCTGGTGGAGACAGTGTTGTCATGATGCAATTATATGTATTCCAAAACAAGGAGACTACTGAAAAATTGGTTAGGCGCGCAGAAAAAGCTGGATACAAGGCGCTTGCTCTTACCGTTGACACCCCTGTTACTGGCATGAGAGAAGCTGATATTTATAATGATTTTAAGTTGCCTAGTTATGTTAAACTAGGTAATTTCGATGAGTCTACTGATGGTAACATTGACAATCCGATCTCGCCCAACTCAATCGTGAAGAAAGCAGTCACTGACAAATCAAAAGAAGAAGAGTACAAGCGCTCTAATGCTTTAGATCCTTCTCTCACATGGAAAACTACCATTCCCTGGCTTCGTAGCATTACCAAGCTTGAGATCTGGGCTAAAGGCATAGCCACCGCTGAGGATACTGAAGAGGCTATCAAAGCTGGTATAGACGGTATTTGGGTTTCAAACCACGGAGGAAGACAGTTGGATTCTACATTGGCAACACTTGATTCGCTTCCTGAAGTTGTTGCTGCGGCTCGTGGAAGAGTCCCCGTCCATTTTGATGGTGGCATTAGAAGAGGATCTGATGTATTTAAAGCACTTGCTTTAGGTGCAGATTTTGTATGGGTTGGGCGTCCCGTTCTCTATGGCTTATTGTATAAAGGTCAAGAAGGTGTAGAGCTTATGGAATCGATTTTTGAAAAAGAGCTCACAAATGTTATGATGTTTGCTGGAACAACAAAGATTTCTGAAATCAATAAAAGCAAATTAGTTAGAAAAGGTCCTAGACTTGAACGGCTTTAGATTGCTTGAAATTAAGTCCAATAAGAATTCATAACTCTTTGAACACTAAATATAGTTGAATTGAATATGTTTTTATTATAAGTTATATATATACATTGAATAAATTTAAATTATGGTAACGTGCTTGTTTATTGACTTTTGGATTTTGTGTCGTCCTCAGTTTGGTTACTTTCATGAGCTTGACTGGCACCACCCTTTTCAAAAGGAGCATCTTTTCTAGCATCGTCTAGCATTTTCTTAATTCCTTTTTTTTCAAGTGCCATCTAATAGGTTTACGTTAATAATGAGAAAAGAAAAGAAGATAAATTCATGAATATATAAAAGGGAACATACGTAAATACAAGTTTCATATTCTCTCCATGTTTCTTCACATTCATTTGTTATCTATATATGAATCCGCTATTAGTATATAATCATGGATATATGTTAAATGGATTGATTCTTACCGATTTCGCTTTTAAAAACTCTACACAAAGAATGTTAGAACATATTCAAAAGATACAATAAATTTTTTAAACCTATACATACTCTCAATATACCATTCGTTGAAGCAGTTATCGTACGCCTTTTTGGCCTCTGTGCATTCTGGAGCAAAACTAGCAGACATTATATTACCCATATGTATATTTTAATTAAAGCTGATGTTCTTTTTATATTGTTTTTGGTTCACGTATGTGTGATGAAACTATTAGACGTTAAGAGATAATTTGTGATGAAAATATAAAAGAAAAAAAAGGTACAAATTACAAAACACAAATTACAGATTTCAAAAATATATTGCAGTCTAATTCGATGATTTTTAAATATATATTGCCACTACAAAAATAAACTAGTAAATCAAGGCTTATAGCTAAAGCAAATCAAATAATACCAAAAAAGTAGATGGAACGATAAAGGTGCATATACAATGAAAATCAAGTTTCAGGCCAAAATAGCTATTAATTTATAGTTATACAAATTTTCATTTTTGTTCATTTTTCCTATTTTTAAAGGTTGTTGCTAAATTACATATTATATAATTTATTTCTTGCCAACAGATCCAACAACCTTACCACGGCGACCAGTGGTCTTGGTGTGTTGACCTCTAACACGGAAACCCCAGTAGTGTCGGAGACCTCTATGGGCACGGATCTTCTTAAGACGCTCCAAATCCTCACGAAGCTTGTTGTCAAGCTGGTTAACAAGAAGGTGAGAGTCCTTACCATCGTAGAAATCTCTTTGTCTGTTCAAGAACCAAGAAGGAATCTTATATTGGGAAGGGTTTTGGATAATGGTGACTATTCTCTCAAGCTCTTCAACGGTAAGTTCACCGGCACGCTTGGACATGTCGACATCGGCCTTCTTGCAAACCAAGTTGGCGTAACGACGACCGACACCTCTAATGGTAGTCAAGGCGTACATAATCTTGACCTTACCATCGACGTTAGTGCCGAGAAGACTACATCAAAAAAATAAATTTTTAGAAGTTAGGAATTTTGAAAAAATCTAAAATAAAGCAACAGAGCTTTCGACTTTGTTCAATAAAACAACAGAGAAGCCGTCAACAACATCATTAAATTATAAAAACCCATATAAACATACCGAAGAATGTGTTGGAAATTTCCCTTTTCTGTGACGACAAGAGGCATGTTGAAGTATCCTTGACTGCTGAGGTTGTGGTGAAGGACGGGAAGTGTCTAAATATGAAAGTCGGTAGAAATTTTTGATAACATCCCTTTCAAATTTTCGAAGGGAGAGATGTGGAGTTTGAATGACTATCAAAAAAATTTTACTTTCCATATCTGTAACTAATAGTCACAACCCTAAGTATTTTATTATGTAATAGGCCTAGGGCTTAAAAGTTCAATTTTTATATTTGAGAGTATTTGTGTTCACGTGACTTGGTGGTTCGAACCTCGAGTAGCACGTTTTTTGAACATTCTATGAAAAGAAATAACTTCATGAGATTTTTCCATAGCAGTTAAGTCGCAATGAAGGTAAGATATAGTAATGAGATATTGGCTTGTTTATTCATGGATTGGAGTTGTTAACGTTTTTTTTTGTTAACTTTAGATTGAAGCAGAACGTGATTCTTTACTACTAGACTATGAAGTTTTAAAACATCTTGATGGCATCAAACAAAGTAGGGTCCAGTCAGACTTGAAATATATGGTTAAATCTGGCCCAAAATCAGAAAACTTGGAAACTATATTAATAGAGGTATTTATATATATATATATATATATGTATACATATTTTTTTTTTTCTTAGGGGGATACTCATAATATTTTTAAATTTTATTATTCTAGTTACTTGCTTATTTGAGAGAACGGCCTGCAGGAAATAAAGCGCGACCTCAAACTCAAGAGTCTATTGACAAGTTTGTAAAAGAAATTAAAAAATTCGATTTAGAAAAGGCTGAGGTTCTTCAGTTGATTAACATCGCACCTCAGTCATTACCGGTGCTGTATACTGTTATTGAAGAATGTGATCAAAGATTTTCAAATGATGAAATGGATGAAATATTACGATTAGTAGGCGAAAATCTTGGTTTTGAGCCGCAGCCTCAAATTGAAGAGGGGAATGAAGATGCTCAGGCATAATACAATTGTTGTTAATATTTATATACAAGGTAGTGCATGTTCCATATATAATTCATATATATCTATAACTATATATATATTGTAGTTATTATATTTCAAATGATCAACCTAATTTCATTTTAAGATTCAGACTTGCGAACACCACTAACAATATCGTCGACACGTAACAATAGACTAGCGCTTTCAATTGCAGTTTTTATTGATTGAAGTTTAATGGCTTCCGGTTCCCAAATACCATAATCTTTCATGTCGACGACTTTTCCATTAAAGCCATCAACACCAAACGTGTATCCACCTTGAGCGTGTTTAGCGCGGAGAGAGCTTAAAACACGAACAGGATTGGCGCCACAGTTTTGAATGAGAGTTCTTGGAATAACTTCCATTGCATCAGATACCGCTCTATATGGCCATTGTGCAACACCTTCAATCTGCTTAGCTTTTTCAGCTAAACGCACACTAATGGCCATTTCGGTTGCACCTCCACCAGGAGACAAACGAGGAGCAAAGAAAACATTACGTGCAACTGACATGGCGTCCTGAAGATTACGCTCAATTTCATTAAGAATGTCCTTAGAAGGCCCTCTAAGAAGGATAGTGCATGCTTGTGGATCTTTGCATTTGGTGAGAAATGTGTAATACTCATCCCCAATGAGTTCAATGTTAAATAAGCCGCATCTTGTACCGATATCAGACTCGCGTAAATCTTCAACACGATTAACAATTGTGGCACCAGTGGCTCGGGCAATTCTATTATTATCCATCTTTCTAACACGTCTAAGAGCTGTAACGTTTCCTTTGAGAAGGTAATGTTGGGCTAAATCAGAAACACCTTTCTCAGTAATGACAACATCGGGGTTAAAAGAAAGAATTGTTTCACACATATTTTTGATCTGTTCCTCCTCAATTTCAAGGATTCTAGCCCAATCCTCTTGTTTTGTTATTTCAATATTAGTTTGAGACTCTCCTTTTTTGTATTCCAAAGGACAATCTAATAGCATGATTCTTGGGTTTTCTATTCGTCGTCTCATTTTGGGGTGTGTAATATCCTTGTTTAACATAACACCATCTAAAACCTTTGAATCCTCAATTTCACCTCCAGGAATCTTTTCAATTCTTGCATAGCGTTTAATATCAATTTCTTTGCGATCATTGACATCAATAGAAACAATTTTAACTGCATCAAGTGCAAGTTTGCACATCAAGTTGCTCCAGCGAGAAACAAACTTTGTTCCAATAGATGATTTGATGAGATTAATCATTTGAGCTTCGTCATTAGTGTCAATAGGTTTAGAAATATCATTGATCACCTCCAAAGCATCTTTTAATGCCTCCTTGAGTGCCGAAATGATAATTACGGGATGGATATTTCTTTCAACGTAGGGAAATGTTTGAGCAAGTATTTCACCTGCAAGAATAATCACAGTAGTTGTTCCATCACCAACTTCCTCATCTTGGGTTCTGCTGAGTTCAATCATACTCTTAGCAGCAGGGTGAGTTACTTCGATCTCACGAAGGATGGCATGACCATCGTTAGTAAGAACAATTCCACCCATTGGATCAAGTAACATTTTAAGCATAGCCTTGGGACCCAAACATGTGCGGACAATATCAGCAACACTATTGATTCATCAAGTACCTAGTTAGCTACGTTTCTCTAAGAAAAACAAAAATAATAGTAAACAAATAAACTCAAACTACTTACGCCTTTGCTGCAGTGATATTTGATACTTGGGCTTTTCTGCCTGTTTGGCGTTCGCCACCGGCATCTATACATTGATTGTTAGATATTAAAATATATTTATATATTATGTCACATTAACTATAAATTTTGTTTGAAATAACTAGATACTTACTCATAACAACGACTGGTGCTTGCATAGTATTTCGTAGTTATTTTCCTTGGTTTTGTAGGAAATATATAATATTGGGTTCAAAAATTAAAAATAATAGATTTGTCGAAAAGGAGTAAAAATAAAAATAAAAATCTGGTGGGAAGAATAAATATTTTAAAATTAGTAGTAAAACCACAACAAAAAAAAAAAAAAAAAAAAAAAAGTACAATACATCTGAAACCCTAGCCTCGATTTAGGGTACCATATATATTATACATATATTACCTCTTCACATATTGATAAATTGATTCAAAATTATATAATTGAAATGTTTATGAAAAATAATAAGAATAACAGTTAAACAAGTATAAATCTATCTATAAAAATGTCAATTTCAAAAAGGATAATCAGTGTATCCTTTAGAACCTCCAACATAGAATGTCGCACGATCGTAATCGTTAGGTTGAAGTCCATTTTTCCATCTCTCCACCAAATTAGGAGTTGAAATGAAGTACCTTCCTACTGCAATGAGTTGATCATCATCTTTATCAGCTTCGCGGGTTGCAGATTCAAGGTTATAGCCACCAGCTCTTATGATTTTTCCTGTCCAGATTAGTTTAAAGATTGAATTATCACCCTTTTCATTATATTTCATATTCGGTCTGGAACTTAAAACTCCTCTGGGTTCAATGAAATGAATATAGGATATTCTTTTCCCTTTCAGAGCCCTCTTTTCAACTTGTTCTATGAGGTAACTCCAAGTAGGAATTGGGCTGGAACCATCCGAGTTAATATAGAACCTCCAAGGAGAAAGGCGTATCCCCACTTTATTAGGACCAATAGCTTGAACAACGGCGTCTAAAACCTCTAAAGGAAATCGAACCCGATTTTCAATTGAGCCTCCATAAATATCGCATCGTTCATTGCTTCCTTCATACAAAAATTGCTCAAGAAGATATCCGTTTGCCATGTGTATTTCAACACCATCTGCACCTGCTTGAATGGCGTTTTTAGCAGCTGTAACATAGTCTTGGACATATTGCTTTATTTCCGGAATAGACAACTCTCGAGGTAAAGGCCAGTCACCTAAATTATCCGGTGAAACAATAGAAACACCGTTGAGGTTTGATGATGCGGAAACATAAGGGAACCCGTCTTTTTCTAGTACTGAAGGATTGGCTTCTCTTCCAAGAGCCCATAATTGCATATAGAAAAACGATCCATTTTTGTGTATGTTATCAATGACGCGAGACCATCCTTCAATCTGTTCCTTTGAGGAAATCCCCGGGACATTATCAAGTCCTCCAGAAGCAGGCGAAATAAAAGTGGCTTCAGATATGATTAGAGTTCCAGGGGTGCGAGATCTTTGCTCGTAGTACTCTTCTTGAAGTTTGGACGGAATATGATTGGGTGATCTATAGCGTGTAAGAGGTGCCATTACAATTCTATGGCCCAGCTTAATATCACCCAGCTGAGTGGGCTTAAAAAGATTTGAAGACATGTCTATTTCCTTGCTTTTGTAGAAGTTGAAGGTGTAAAAAATAAAATAAAAAATAAAACCGGGAGAGATGAGATGAAGAAAATGCAAAGCAGGGAAATAAAAAATTATTAGTAATTAAGTTAACCGGGTGTTTTTTATATCAATTAAAACAATATTATTTACGTTTAGTCATCAACATTTGTCAATATCATAAGCCCGTCTTATCTGTAAAAAAAAAAAATAATAATAATAACAAAAAAAAATAAAATAAATAAAAACCTTTGATCTCAAAACGGGAAAGAGGAATATGACCGTCAGTGCCCTCGGTCTTTTATTCCTCTTTTTACCAGAAAAAAAAAGTTGCTTAATCCTGTTCCCAAACCACCTCAGGAACATAAGCAAATCCATCCAAAATTTTCCTTGCAGTTCGTCCAATTGCAAGAACATCAAAAGAAGCGTTAGACCCCACGTCCTTGTTCATGTGAACCCAAACCGGAATATTCCCCTTTAGATGAGAAATTGTAATAGTGTCTTTGGAAAGTGATTCATTGGAAAGTATGGCATTTGCTACTGAGCCTTTAATTCTACTACAGGCAGCAAGACATATTGCTCCACTTCCAGCTAAAGAAGGATGGCAATGATTTTTTAATATTAGTCGAGCATTCATATCATTATCAGCGTTTCCTTGTGGCTGAGATAAAAGCCCTATAAACGGTGTAAAGGGGACTTCTTCAACAAGTGTCTTCCAGTCGTCAGTCATTCCTGCTAGTTCAGCAGCTTTAGAACGGAAAATGCGAAGCTTTTTGTTTAGCTCCTGATTGTTATCAATCTCGTCTCTGCTTTCGTATCCTGTAAGACCAAAATCAGAGGCCTTTGCAAAAACAGTGATATTCCCCACGTCACAAATTGTAGCTTCAATAGCATTGCCTAAAACTTCAATTCTGTCAATTATATTACCAGTGGGCAAAATACCCTTATTCATAGATGCTCCAACAGTATCTTTCCAATCAATTAAAATTGGAGCTCCCGTTCCAGGTACACCATCAACTTTGAAGTCACCCTCAAACAAAACCATTCCACTTTCGTCTATTGGAACGTGTGAATACATTGTTTTTCTTGTTCCAGTGTTAAAAATTTTAACACACTGTGTGTTTATTCCGTCCTTAATAGACTTTCCTGGTTGAAATCTTTTTACTAGTCCTTCATCAATTGAAAATGGCCCAACGGCGGCAGAAATGTTTCCACAGTTTCCACTGTAATCTATTGTGTCATCGGCTATACCCACTTGTGCAAATGTATAGTCAATATCAATTCCTGGTCTATTTGAAGTGGAGATTATGGCGATTTTTGATCTAGTACTTACGCCAGACCCCAGCCCATCAATTTGGTCAGGATCTGGTGTCCCCATAATTCTTTTAAGTACTTTATTGCGAATCCTTGGTTCAAGTGGAACATCTTTTTCATGGAAAAAAAGAGCCCGTGACGTTCCTCCTCTATATATAGAAAGGGGTATTTTTCTTTGTCGGTATGCCATACTAAAGATATAAAAGAGATGTTAATAGCTTTAATGAAATATGTAGTTGATTGAGGTGATATATGGTGAAAGAATAAGCAATATATTTTTATTGTCAAATAAGTGATAAAAAAATATTATGTAATTCTTATGTCATGGTCGTTAAAAAATTTTAAGTATATTTTTTTTTTTTTTTTGTTTTTTTTTTTTCTTGTCCCTCTTCATCTACAGTTTTGATCCAAAAAAAAAAAAAAGGAGCTTTGCAAAAATGGGCGTAACAGAGAAGAAATCAGTCAAGAAAAATCCTGCTTTAGCTAAATATGAAAGAGGTAAATCTCAAAATATTAAAGTATGTATAAGCAAATTGTATTTTATGTATTTAGGTCATATATACTAACACTGCATTATAGAAAGTAAAAAGCAAATATCTCAAAAATAAGATAACCCATGAAGAAGAAAAATATAAGGAAGCTGCCTTGTCAGCTGCAAGAGTTGAGGAGTATATGCTCTTAGAAGATAAAGGTTTTTTAGAGGCAGAAAATGACTTGGAAAAAACGTATAAATTTCGACAGAAAGATATCAAGGATAATGTTGATATACAAACAGCCAGAAAATCGTTCAATATTCAATTAAATGATTTGGGTCCTTACAAAGTTGATTACTCCAAAACCGGAAATCATTTACTGATATGTGGAGCCAAAGGACATATTGCATCTTTTGATTGGAAGCAAGGCACTCTTGAGTCGGAAATCCAGGTTGGTGAATCAGCAAGAGCTGGAAAGTGGCTCCAAGGGGACAATCAATTCTATGCTGTTGCACAGAAAAAATATGTCTTCATATATGATAACACGGGAACAGAAGTCCATAAACTTAAAGACCATATTGATGTCACTTGTCTAGAATACCTTCCATTTCATTTTCTTCTGGGGACCGCGGGAAATACTGGTTCGCTTAAGTATCAGGATGTTTCTACCGGTCAGCTTGTTGCAGAACACAAAACTAAACTTGGGCCTACCCAATCTCTTACTCAAAACCCTTATAACGCCGTACTTCATTTAGGACATGGAAATGGAACAGTCACTTTATGGTCTCCAACAGTCAAGGATCCTTTGGTCAAACTTTTGGTGAGTAGAGGACCAGTTAGATCTTTAGCAATAGATCGAGAGGGCAAATATATGGCATGTGCTACCAGCGATAGAACAGTTAAAATATGGGACATCAGAAATTTTAAAGAACATGTTCATTCATATTATTCCCCTACACCGGCTACTTCTCTACATATCTCGGAAACTGGTTTATTAGCTGTTGGGTTTTCTTCACATGTACAAATTTGGAAGGATGCTTTTACTACAGGTGATCGTCCAAAATCACCCTATATGAACCATTCCTTTCCCGGATCTAAAGTTGCTAATGTTCGGTTTTGTCCTTTTGAAGATATTTTGGGCGTTGGTCATGCAAAGGGTTTATCTTCGTTAATTGTTCCTGGATCTGGTGAAGCGAACTTTGATGGTCTTGAAGTTAATCCATATATGAATGCTTCAAGAGAGGGTCGTCGTGAAAATGAAGTACGTGAGCTTCTCAACAAGCTTCAGCCAGAAATGATTGTTTTGGACCCTACTACTGTGGGTACATTAGCATCATCTGCGGATACTATTAGAATGAGAGCTTCTGAAAGAGCTGAACTTGCTGAAACCGAATTGGAGGATGCCAATATTTCCAAGAAATCATACGAGAGCTTAAACAAAGATCTTGACATCAATAATTCTAAGAGCAATAAGCCAGGGAAAAATACAATTGAATATAGAAAGGTCAAGACTCAAAAGATTTTAGAAAGAGAGAAATACCTTAAGCAACAAAAATTACGAAATGAGGAAAAACTACAACAAGAAAAAGAAACACTTGGTCCTGCATTGGGTAGATTTGCATAATAACTAGATGTTATATATATATTTTATGTATAATTATATTTTCTACATATATATAGATATGTGTATTTATTCCGTAAAATTAATAGCTATATTATTTTAATTAATCGTCTTCGTTTTCACTATCACTTTCGTATATAAAAGGACGTGGTAAAGGAGCTTCACCACTTTCTTCTTCAGCCTTTTGTCTAACAGTAATAATTAAATCGGATGGTTCATCAGGCTTCAAATCTTTTACAAGAATAACACCGCCAGAATCACGAAGTCTTCTAACAGGAACGTATCGAGATGACTCTTCAAACGAAATATACTTAAGTTGTGCGGGAACAACGCGAGACATATTCTCTAGTTTGTTAAGACGTTTTCCCCCTTTTCCTGAAAGGCGATCGTTATCCTTAGGCTGGTCATCAGCGGGTTTTTTGGCAACCTCATCCACATCCATCTTGTCATCGTTATCATCCTTCTCAACCTTTATTGAATTACCTGAAGTATTTTCATCGGCAAGTTTATTGAATGCTTTAGATGACTTTCGAGCTCTAGTTTTGGCACGATTAGTTGTAGAAAGTACTGCTGTTTCAACCTTCGCAGGCTTCTTCTCACTTGTTTCTTCGATTTTAGGAGGATAGGCAAATAGACGAGGTTTAGCACTATTATGGAATTCAAAGTCGGGAACATAAAGATCTTCCTTGACACCAACAATTGTTGTAGGAGTGAAAGAAAGAGATAAGAAATGAGTAAGAGGGAACCAGTACCAGTACTGTGTAAAAATGGCTAATCCAACAATAGCCTTTAAATTCAAATTGTTTGTTTGAGTATGTTGGAGTGAGATAGTAACATTTCTGCCACCCGCATCAATGATACCTTGTGCAAGAGCAGCACCAAATTTCGCCATTGAGTCTTCATGTTTGTTTTGGATGATGCTGGAAAATGTTTCATTAATTTCTTTAACACCGGGGAATGTTCTTTCGTTTTGTTGAATTAAAATCATGGCAATAGAAATCAAAGCGCCTTGGCGAACAAAATCTACCGAGTCCTTCATCATTGGCTCAATAACATCAACTGCTTCTTTCAGTCCAGTTCCTGCGCATGAAATACCTAAGGCAAGGGCTGTACCATATCTCACATGAGGATTATGTGATTCAGAAAGAAGTTCAACCATTCTAGGAACAGCAGTGGGGTTTCGAAGTAAAATGAAGCCTAATCCAATAACTGAAGCACGACGAACATCATCACTAGCATCAGAGACAGCAATATGAAGCAACTGTTTAATAGCTTTATTGTTGCCAGTTCCAGCGTATGCTAAAGCAATGGTAAAGGCGCCACCGTATCGAAGAATAGGATCTTGCTCAGATGTTAGCTGCTCA
This sequence comes from Magnusiomyces starmeri, assembly GCA_030578655.1. Lineage (NCBI taxonomy): Eukaryota > Fungi > Ascomycota > Dipodascomycetes > Dipodascales > Dipodascaceae > Magnusiomyces > Magnusiomyces starmeri. The sequence continues at coordinate 33,711 of JAKTYK010000003.1, forward strand.
ATTAAAGTATCAGCAGCCTCTTCTTTACCGCACATAAGTAAAGCGATACCCAAAGCCAAACTCCGAATAATCTTTTCGTGCTGAGTTTCATGGGCATATTGTAGCATTTCACTTACAGCTGTTTCAGAAGCCGAACCTAGCATAACCAAGCCCATTGCAAGACCTGTTGCTTCGCCTGCAATTGCAGAGTCTGAGTACAATACTGTAAGTAGTTTTTCGTAGATATCAACATTTCCAGAGCCCATACCAGCAACACCCAAGCCAAGTGCAGCCCCATGAAGAACAACTTCATCTTCGTGGCTTTGAATTCCACTTCCTTCAACAACTTGATTAAGAAGATAATCAATTACTTCGCGCCCATGGCCTGCAAAAATGATACCAAGAGCATAAAGACTGCCACCTTGTGTATAACATGACCCGTGAGGTGTACCTGGAAAATATGGGCTCAAAATTCTTCGTGCTTGAGTCAAGTTGCCTTGGTGAATTACACCGAGAGCGGCTGTAGCAGAGAATTTAGTCCAGTTAGTAGCCTTTCCAAGCCATTCAAGATCGGTTCTAAAAAAGGAATCAGATGTAGTTCCTGCATGGAGAAAAGCGTTTTCAAAAGTGACTGCCGAATGAAAGATTGAGATACGCCCATCGAGAAAGCTCTTGGTTTTATTCAAAATAGACATATCAATATTCTTGTGTTTTTTGAGAAAGGTTAAATTATAATCACAAGTGGGGATACCAGACAAGATTTTTGTTACTTTAGCATACTCCTCAGAGCCAACAGACTTTTCAAACTCAGAGTGAACTTTTTCGAGAACTTCTTGGGAAGCAGATGCTACTAAATCAAAAGCAACCTGATAGGCAGTTAATCGTTTCTGTTCATTTGATGGGTCGGCCAAGAGACTGTTAAATAGATCAATTGCAAGACTTGAGTCATTGAGTTGAACAATAATCTTTGAAATGGCGAAATAATCAGGTTCTTTCAAACTAGAAATTAAGGGAACAAGAGCTCGTAAAACCTTATTGCGAAATTCTCTGACATTTACAAGATTGATTGAACAATCCAAAACATAATTAATCAGTTCTAAAGCTTCTTCCTGCTTATCAATGTTTGTTTTGATGATGTTCTCAATTACATCTAATCTTCTTGAATCAAGAGCAACACCGATTGCAAGATTGAATTCAGAATCGTCAATGCATCGCTGAAGCATTCTTTCAACTATAGCAGTGAGTGCCGGGTCTATAGTTTTCTGGTCGTTAGAGCTAGAACTTTTGTCCTTCAGAGATGAGTTGTAAAGTTCTTGTGTTAAAGAAATGTAATGATTTATGCATTTAGAAACAATAGTCTCTACATATTCAGACTTTTGATTCAAATCAAACTTATCACCCGCAACAAGCGCATACTTCATCGAAGTCTCGAATTCACCAAGATTATAATAAACCTATTAAAAATGTTAGAACATAAGAAACTTGAACGTATTATATATTATTACGTACCTTTGACGCCACCAAAGCTGCAAGTTTTTGAGAAGGGAATTTGGGATCTTCGTATAACTCCTCACTAAATTTCAAATAGTAAAAACGTTAGCAATTAGTGTTTCGACATAATAAAATAAAGCAATGGACGTGTATCTTACATTTGAGAGATGTTGTCAGCAATTTCAGCCCACAACTGGCCTACATTTTCATCGAGCGATTGAAGTGCATATTCTTTGAGGTTGTAATCGGGTTCCTCAAGAAGTGCCAACACGGGCGCAGCAGAAACAAGAGCCATGATATGAATATATTATTTCTCAAGATAAATGGAAATAAACGAAATGAGTACAGAGTAGTTATATGAGAAATGAATAGTGAAAAAAATTGATTTGTTATTTATAATTGGGTTCATGGAAAGAAAAGAAAAAAAAAAACAGAATATTATGGTGGTGAGTAGAGGTTAGTTGAAATGTAAAGTGGCAATTTTTTTTTTTTTTTTTAAACATCAAAGAAAATTACAGATTTTTGTTACATATAAACTGAAAATTGTAACAATAACTTTTTTTTTGTTTTTTTTTTTTGTTTTTTTTTACTTTTGCTCGAGATGTTTGAACAATATTACACTGATAGGCTAGCGATAAACTATTGAAATGAAATTTTTTAAAATAAATTTTATATAGATTTTTTTTTTCTTTTATTTTATTTTACATTTAGATTATCTATTGTATACAATATAAATTACAAGAAAAATGGGTAAAGCTGAAGTAGGGACACCAAAGTACATTGCCAATCAGATGAAGTCTAAAGGACTTCAAAAGTTGAAATGGTACTGTCAAGTCTGTGAAAAGCAGTGTCGCGATGAAAATGGCTTCAAATGTCATACACAAAGTGAATCACATCTTCACCAGATGCTTCTTGCATCCGAAAACGCAAAGGGAAAAATTGAAGAATACTCAAACGAATTTCAAAGAGATTTCATACATCTTTTGAAAACTACACACCAAGAAAAGTTAATAAATGTTAATCGATTCTACCAGGAGTATATAGCGAACAAAAATCATATTCACATGAACGCCACCAAGTGGACTTCCCTGTCACAATTTGCAAGATTTCTGGAAAGTCAAGGAATCTGTCGGATAGAAGAATCAGAAAAAGAGGGTCTTTGTATTGCTTGGATCGATAATTCACCAAGAGCTCTTGAGAGGAAAAAGTTATTGGAAAAAAAGAATGACGCGTCAGAAGACAATATACAACAACGGCTTTTACAAAAACAAATTGCCCTGGCTAAACAAACGATAAAGCCCAAAGAGACCAGCCAGCCGCTCAATAGCAGCACTCAAGTAGGGTCAATCAAGATAAATTTAGCAGGCAGTGTCATTAACAAATCCTCGACCCCAAAGCCAAAGAAAAAGAATGTGTTTGCATCAACTACAAAAAAAAAGGAAAAATCTACAAGTGGCACCAAACCGGCTCTCAATGTAAAGAGTTTAAAATAGTTATATTAAAGATATGAACACCACATCTTCAATATAAAAAATTATTTTATTTTTTGAAACTGATAATCAGTCAAAAATAAATGTTTCCAAAAACTTGATAAAAACATTTACAGAGTCAGCACCCGGATGGCTCTGGTAAAAGGCAAGGGCCATATACGAAGAGGCTGAACTCCTGTTTCTTGGGGAGAAAAAAAGGGAAAAAAAAAAAAAAAAAAGAAGAAGAAGAGGAGTTTTTGGGGGGATTTTTACCTCTATTTATAGTTTTTTCTTTAGTATTACATTTACTTGAAAACATAATTAGGGCTTTAAGTAGGGTAAGCTGATATATATTATTTACATGTGAATGGAATTAGTAATTTTATTAATTAGTATACATATATTTATGTATAGGATAGGTATTTTACGACCATAATAATAAAATTAAAGTTTTAAATCATATGATGTCTAATTTTTTTTTTTTTTGAAAGTAATTAAATAATTCAAGAATTGGGGAATAATAGAATTATATATTACCATTGTTTTACCTTTTTTTTTTTTTTTTTTTTTTTTTTTTTTTTTTTTTTTTTTTTTTTTTTTTT
>JAKTYK010000004.1:0-34413 GCA_030578655.1 Magnusiomyces starmeri
GGTTTGTGGCCTGAGAAAAAAAAAAAAAAGATAAGAAAAAAAAAAAAACAAAAAGCCCCCTTTTTTTGTTTTTTTTTTTTTTTTAAAAAACAGTCATTAGTCATGTGAACCAACTAAAAATAAACAAACAAACAAACAAACAAACAAATCAAAAAGCGTGCAGCCACTCGTTGCCGTGTACAGCCGCCCGTTGCTGGGTACAGCCGCGTGTTGCTGCACAACAGCCGCACATTCTCCACAACTGCCGTGTTGCAGCTTGCAGCAGCCGTTGCAGCCGCCATGCTTAGTCATAAAACGTGATTTCAACGGGTTTTTGTTACATTTTATATATTACAAGTTTGTTGCAACTACTTGTTACATAATTGTGTTACATCATGGTCTGTAACAAACTCAGAAATACCCCAAAAAAAAAATAATAATAATAATAAAAAAAAACCTTCATTCGTCTTTTTTTTTTTTTTTTTTCCAGTCATCCTTTCAAAATTATCAATGAAATATAATAAAATCTTTATATCATGTCGTCCATATCGCTTCTGAGACTGGCCTCTGTTAGTCGTTTACTATCTAGACCGACTGCTGCTGTTGTTGCTACTGTTACTGCTACTGCTACCAGATCCTCTACTATTCGAGTTCCACGTTCTTCGCGTATCATTCCCTCTCAATTCCGCTCCCTCGCATCCAAATCCCAGCCTCCTACCCCCACGTCCATTGCAAATGAAGGCAAGACAATTGCAAACAAACAAAAGCTTTACGTCATCGACCAACTGTCGCCAGGCTCCATATTCTTCCTCCCCCATGGCACCAGAATATTCAACAGGCTCATTGAGTTCATGAGAGCCCAGCAGCGCTGCTACGGCTTTGACGAAGTCGTCACCCCCCTCATATACAAAGACGATCTCTGGAAAACCTCCGGCCACTGGCAGCACTACAAAGATGACATGTTCCAAGTTACTGCCCAGCATCATAAAGATCTCGAATCTTCTACTTCTGCTTCAGAAAATGACAGCCAGCAACCCCATGAAGAAAAGGATGCCCAGATCTACGGGTTGAAGCCCATGAACTGCCCCGGCCATTGCGTCATGTTTTCAAAGCACAGCCATTCCTTCCGCGATCTGCCCGTCCGATACTCGGACTTCTCCCCCCTGCACCGCAACGAGACCTCCGGCGCGCTGTCCGGCCTCACCCGCGTCAGAAAGTTCCACCAAGACGACGGACACATCTTCTGCCAGCCCTCGCAAATCCAAGACGAGATCGAGGCGTGTCTCGATATGATCCAGTCCTCATACTCCGTGTTTAGGCTTTACGACTTCCGCTTTGTCCTCTCCACGCGGCCAGACTCCTACGCAGGATCCCTGGACGTTTGGGAAACGGCAGAGGATAACCTGAAAAGGGCCCTCGACAACTCCGGACGGTCGTGGGAACTCAATCCTGGCGACGGCGCCTTCTACGGACCCAAAATCGACATTCTTGTCAAGGACAACAACGGTAAAGAGCACCAAACGGCTACTATCCAACTCGATTTCCAGCTACCCAAAAACTTTAACTTAAAATACACCGCCAGCAGTCCCGAGGAGAGCCAAGGCGAACCCCAGAGTGATCCCCAGAGTGATCCGGCGGCTGCGGCGACGAACGAACAACTGACCCCGGTTCTTATTCACCGCGCCATTTTCGGCTCTTTAGAACGGTTCATGGCCATCTTGATCGACCACTTCAACGGCAAATGGCCGTTCTGGCTGAACCCTCGCCAAGCAGTCATCATCCCCATTGCTTCCAGACACTTGGACTATGCTAAAGAGGTGCACGCAAAACTCTCGGGGAAATACAACTTCAAGTACACATACCCAAGCGTTTCGACCCAGGGCTCGACAAACTCCATGGTCCTGCCCGAGCTGCTGCATTCCCGGTATTTCAACGTCGACTTGTTTTCGGCAGACGAAACGGTTGGTGCCAGAACTAGACGCGCCATTTCTGAGGGATACAGTTACATCATTGTGGTCGGGGATAAGGAAACAGAAGAGTCGATGCTTAGCATTAGATCTAGAGAATCTAGAGATACCCAATACGTGAATTTAGATCAAGCCATTGGAATGTTTAGTCAACTAGAAGATGCATACCAATAGTGTGTGTGTGACTAATAGATTATACCTTGTATATATATATATATATATATAAATAAATAAATAAATAAAATAAGATCATCTATCTTATTTCACTTTTTCTTTTTTTCTTGTAAAGCTTGCTCTCCCTTTTTAAAACCTCCATGGCAGCCTCAATGCTGCTTTTACTAATTTCCGGGAGGTCCCAATCACCGTTGGGCAAGACCTCAACAAAGGGCGGGGGTTCGAGCAACCCGGGCCACAGGTCTCTGGGAAGAAAGTTGGACACGGTATCGAAGAACTCCTGCCGGGTGTTGAGCTCGTCTGTTAGCAGCTTGCCGACTTTTGCTGTCATTTCGTCGATGAGGCGTTGCATCTGGGATTTGAACCGCCGCCGCCGGTCAATCTCCAGCACCAGTCGCTGGTACGACATCCAAAATAGAGAATAGTACTCCACCAGCGACCGCATTTCCCGTAGGGGAACGCCAATCCCTACCGTGTATTGCAGCTGCGGCGAGGAGCTGACATCTCCTCCTCCTCCTCCTCTTCCATCCTCATCCTCCCTTCTCGTGTCTCCGTCATCGTAATAAACCTCCGGCTTGACCTTTTCCTGCAGCTCGTTGAGCTCATCCATGTACTGCATCAGCTCGGTGTTGCCAAACTTTTCTATTTCCCCAAACGACGTCTGGATTTTCTGGTATATCTTCTCGCTGATTTGCTTCTGGAACTCGTACACCTGGCTCGTGAGCTCCTCAATCTCATTGTACCGCTCGTGCAGCTCCTCAATTACGCCGGTCAGTTCCTTCGAGTCGTTTTCCAAAACAAGCATCAGGTCGTTCAAGTCCTCCAGTTCGACGTTGCCATCTGCCTTCTCCTGCTCCTTTTTTTCCTGTTCCTGTTCCTGTTCCTGTTCCTGTTCCTTCTCGCCGCCGTTTTTTTTGTCTTTGTCTTTGTCCCCATATTTGCCGCGCGAGTTTAGTTCCTCGTATATCTCCACTGCCTGCTTACATTGATCGTAGTGTCTCGTTAACGACTCCAACAGACCCGCCATGGCATGCGCATGGTTAGCAATAGCCGTTGTTTCGTTGTACGCCTTTTCCAGCGCCTTTTCCACCGTGCGCTTCCATTTAGCCAAGCTCTCCTTGTCTCGGGGATCTATGGGCACGACGCCGTGGCCTTCTATCAGCTGCGGCAGCGACGTTTGTGAAAACCCGGCTATTTTCTGCGATATCTTGCGTAGCACCGTTTCGCTCTCCAAGTGTGCCTGCTGGATAACGTCGATGACGGCTGTCGTGCTCGATTTCAGCTGCAGCACCGCCTCCTCGTCCACAAAACTCCGCAGATTCCGAACCTGCACAGTGCTCATGTCCTTCGCCTCGTGAAGCTTGTTGCCGTCTTTGCTGTCGGACGGTGAGTTCGAGTGAGCCCCAGAGTCTCCAAACCCTCGCTTCAGATTGTCGTACTCTATTCCCCTATCGAGGTTACAATATTCCAATAGCTGTAACGCTTTTGATAGCTTGCGATCTTCCTCATCTAATAATGCCAATGAGGTCTTTTGACAAGAAAGAAAAAAAAAAATAACAGTAAAAAGTTAGGTTATATATATATATATATATACAGAAAAATCGACTCAAATCATACCTCAAATACACTTCTGTTGTATGTAACGTTGCTGGTAACTTTTTCTTGGATCTGTTGTAGAGTTTCTATTTGCCCCGTTATGGCGGTGTACAAATATTGAGACTTGGCCCACAGCACCGACGCATTTTCCAGGTGCAGTCTAGCCTCGAAGAGGAGGGAGTTTGCGTCGTTACAAATGGGCCCGGCCACAGAGAGTGAGTCCTTGGACTCCTGGAGCCACAAGTCTAGTCTGGAAATAAGCGCGGCGCCGCCACTACTATAGTCGCTGGAGGAGGAGGGGGAGGAGATTGGGTCTGTGCGACGGTACAAGGCTGAATCAGCGGTATTTTGCCTGGGAGAAGAATCATGTAGATTTGATGCCATTACCGAACGATCAAGACAGCCATAAAAAAAGACAAGAAAAAAAAACAAAAGTTACATATAAAGCACCAGCTAGCTAACCTTCAAACAATGCAAAATCAACAGTATAAGTGAGAAAAAAAAATAAAACAACGTAGAGGAAAGTTGGATTTATGAGTTATAATGAGAAGGTTATATGCCGATATAAACTTTATATTGTCTCAAAGCGTAAACATTATTTTTTTTTTTGTTACCCTCCACACACACACACACACACCCACAATTATATATACAAGCTATTGCCCGTTCGTATACTGACCGTTCTCACGATGGGTCAACTTGACCAACTCTTGTATGGAAATTTGTAGGTCAAAAAGTAACATACACTATTAAACCGATAAAAAATCGACATTACTGTCACACGAATCCCTTTAATTTCAAATTTATGATGACTGGTGTCGATATATTATTATAATTAAGTGGTTTTAAAAATACATTGTCTTGAATGACTAAAAAATAAAAGTACACAACAAGAATTATATATATGAATATATACTTTTTTTTTTTTTTTTTTTTTTTTTTTTTTTTTTTTTTTTTTTTTTTTTTTTTTTCATTTTTCTTTAAAAGAAAAGTAAATTCAAAACCTAGCTATAAACTTCAGAGTGGGTCATTTTCAGCCAGTTTGCAAAATTGGTATTGTTCATAAACTCCTTGTAGATTACCTGCCTTTTGAATTCATCAGACTCATCGTTCGAGCCTCCACTATCATGTCCATGGCCATAGTGGGTGTGTCCATCCGTATTATCAATGGGCCCGATAAATGTAGTTGTAGGAAGAGCGTTAATGATATCAAAACCCTTTTCCTCTTCCTTTTCGGTATGACTTGACGAGTCAAAAATCGACGAAACTCGACGTAAACTGAGGCGTTTTGAAGTGCCACTTAAGCGCCGTGTATCCTCGCCATTGACATTAGTGCTAGTAATAAACGAAGAGATGATACTACTTCGAGCACTTGAAGGCATAGCTGCATTGGTGATAATGGCGCTGGAGCCAGCAATATTCGTAGAGAACTCGCCACTGGCACTTTTCTTGTGGTGTGCATTTATACCGCTGCTTGATTTCCTCGAGTTGCGAGCAGACAACGATCTCTTCACGGGCTGAACTTTGCCAGGTTCCTCACTGTTTTTGTTAAAGCTGGAGCTGGTGATTATTATAGGACTGGGTGAGCCGGATGCATTTTGCAGGGGAGAACCTTTCGAGCTGCTGCTACTGTTTCTCGAATGAGACGAAAACCTCCGAGTAGAGAAAAAGGAAGATGAATGGTGTGACTTGTCCTTGTTATCGCGCTTTTCAACAGTTTTGGTTTCACCAGATGGGGGGCTTAGCGGAGAAGCAGAAGTAGATGTGGGACCAGAGGTTGGTGTGTGGTATGCTTGCAAGTCAGAGAAATAGTCATCCTCATTGTCCTCCAAACTGTTAAAAGAGAGAGTCAAGAGAGGTGGTAAAGAATATCGTTTTGATTTTGAAGGAGTTGAAGTAGACTCCGTCGCAGGGGAAGGATTGTTGCACAACTTTGAGTCGTCCTTCAAAGGTTTAGGAGGAGTGGCTGATTTAGAGCCCTTTTTTTTGAGATTTTGCCCCGGAGTGACGCTGGTTGAGCTACCGTTAATAGTGGGCAAAGAAATGTTATACAAGCTTTGAGAATTAGGCCCACCATTGGCGTTAGATCCCATGGAAACACTCTTGATAAGTTTTCCCAGCTTGTTGCGTTTCGAAGAAGGTGAGGTGGATTGCTGGGATACAGGTGTCGACGTAGACTGCTTTGTGGATTTTGTCGCTACATTGGTACTAGAGCCTTGAGCACCTCCATTTTTTTGACTATACATACTTTTTGAAGATTCCTTATTCGACGTTGGAGTGGTAGCGGCTGCAGGTAAACTATTGGCACTATGTGAAATAGGGTTGGCAATCGATTTACCGGTAATAGCACTATTCAACGTTTTTTCTGCCGTATTGTTGGCATCTGTAGCTACTGCCGCACCATTTCGTTGTATCGACTTGGTAGGGTTTTTCAAAGTCGTCGACCTTGACTCCTCCCAGCTAATTCCCAAGCCCCCCTCCACCGTTGAAATGTTCAGTTCGCCATCATTTAGGTTCCTTGTTTCGGGTTGGGAGGTTTCGCAAACTTTATCATTCATCTTGACTTTTTGATTGTTACGCTTCGACTCGGTTGCAGATGCTTCAAAGCTCGTTCTTCTTTTTCTTATATGAGGGGTAGGGAGAATGGACGAAGTATTGGAAGTTAACAAATCAAATGCTGATGAGGAGGCTGCCTCATTTCTCATAATAGAAGTTTTATTCATAAACTCCGAGGTGCTGCGACTAGGCGAATTTTCGTGGCCAACCCCTTCCGATTTGGGCTCCAAAAAGCAAGACAACGGTGCCAGGAATTTCGACGTCATGGTGGCGAAATGAAACCTGATTGCAAAATCAATTGTTTTGGGCGATCCCAGAATTTTTGCAATTTCGTCAGATTGAATAGAGCCTCCAGATTCCTTAAGAGCGACAATGTAATTGATACATCGAGGAATGGCTAGTTGTAAAGCGGATGCAGACATTTGTGTGATTTGGGCAACAAACTTTGATTCCGGCACAAGTAACCGACCGCCATTCTTTGTAATATGGGCAATAGATTTTCTCATTGCAATACGGGCGGTTTCGTCAGATGTTTCCTGAAGCTGAATTTTAGAATTAATAGACATTTCCTGAAACTGCTGTTGAAAGTTATGCTGCTGAAGCTTACATCTGGAATTGCTTGAGTTGTGCGAGTTATGTGGGTGGTGGTTATTTACAGGTGAGCTGGGTCTTTGTTGTTCAAGAACGGTTACAATTGGGGTAGACCCTAGACGAGAACCAGCAGCTGATGATGATGATGATAGTGAGTTGGAGACAGGCATAGTCCTGTAACCTGAATTGGGTGTAGATGCATGGTCGTGTTTTCTTATACGCAAGGAACTAGAAGATGCGGAAGAAGATGAGGATGAATATGGGTGAGATTGGCTATTATTTGCTTGCTTTTTCGATAAGCCAAATCTTGAAAAAAGTTTAGTAAATAAACTTGAATTAGAGGTTGAAAGAGGAGGAGAAGCAGAAGAAGAGGAAGAAGAAGAAGAAGAAGAAGGGGAATAGTTTACGGCCCTTTTGGGGGAAGAACCAGTATACGAAAAAGTAGCAGAAGAAGGTGAAGAAAAAGATTCGGAAGGTGCTCCCAAATTAAAGTATTTTTTTCGAGAAGAATCTGGCGTACTAGGGGTTCGAGAAGTGGTAACCGATGATTGAGATGATAGAGGTGGGGTGGGGAGCAAGAATTCAGCGAATGAAGACCAAATATTATTCTGGCGACGTAAGATACCAACCCCATTATGAAATGTCCTATAATAAAAATATGGAGATGTAATAGAGGGTTTCAGACCCCCATCATTATTGCAAGGTACCAAAGAACCGGCCGATAAGGCCGCTGCTAGTTTAGATACGTGTTTCTGGGCAGCCACAAGCTTTGAATTGGGGCTCAGGACAAACAGCAAGACATTTTTATTTTTTAAATAACCGCCATTTTGAGAAAGATTAGTTGCCGAGTTGAGAGAAACACCAAAGATGCTCTCGATAAGAAACATGCTGGTAATGCCGGTTATTCCAGACTCAAAGTCCGAGGGAATATTTTCAGCCGTCACGTACTCTCGAACTCTGCCACCATAAGGAATAGGTCGAATCAGGTCAAGCAAGAGAGAAATAAACGTGGAAACGAGATGGGGGGTTTTGCCATAAACAACAATAGGTTTCCCAAGTAAAACATATTCATATAACAAGTACAAATCCCCGACATCAGAAATGTAGTTAATCAGGTAATCCCAAGTGCCAGCAGGTTCAGAAACAGTAATGACTGGTGCGTCGGCGGGCACAGCGGTTTTTGTATCCAACGAGGAAGGACCGGAAGAAGGAAGATGCGAAGTTGATGCGTAAGATATGGATTTATAATTCTTAGAGCTCGACACGTTGTTGGCAGAGTAGTTTGTTGAGAGGGAGTAAAGTTTATGAGAGTTTCGACCCATTGAGTGAAAGTGAGCCGAGGAAGAGTCGAGATCGATAGTTCCAAGAAGGGGGACTGACTCATGATGAGGAATGGAGATAGTGATGACGGTTCCCAAAAACCCAAGTTCTAAGGTAGAATTGGGTTTAGGATCTGGCCATTGTACGATATCATCAATGGCGGAATTGATAATATGAGTTGTATACTCGTAATCATCATTATAATCGTTATCATGCTTGGTAGTATTTCCAGATCGGATAGTATCACTAATTATTTGCAAACAAGCGTTAAAAAGTTGAGGGTAATTTAGTCTAGATAATATGACCAATGATTGATGAGTAACAAAGCCATCTTTAGAAGTAGTAGAAGAAGAGAGACAAAATCCGTGAATATCAGTCTTATTAATAGTATTGTTAATATTATTATTATTATTATTATTATTATTGGGGTATGACCGGTCTTCTGAGGAGGCCAAGGGAGGCGTTGTGAATATAGAGTTTGGAGGTGGGATCAGGGGAGCCTTTTCAACGGCAGAAAAAAAACGGGAAGGTGGAAGAACGGTTGCAGGTGAAGGCTCAAACCTAAAAGAGTGAAACTGAGACGTACATGGAGGCGACACCAATGTGGGATTCTGTTTTAAGGAACCGTTGGAAGCAGTACAGTCAAAGTTTAAACTAGGTTCAGGCAGTGCGCAACTTCGAACGATTTGCAAATCACCTTCACTGAGAGATATTAAAGAAGTATCTTGAGGGACTAATGCCTTTAGGGTAGGTAATGAGTTTAAAGAAGCCGAGTCGTCATGAGTGATAATGCACATGGAAATAACCCAACGAGCCAAAGAATTTACCTTAATGCTTCGTTGTGTTTTAGCAGAGTTTGCAGAGTTTGCAGGACCAGTGGGGTTGTTTAAAGAGAGGGGAGTTCTTGGGGTTACGGGGGTTCTTGGAGTTCTTGGAGTAGCTGGAGAGTGTAAGGTAGAGTTACTGCTCGAGGCCTGCTTGGACAAGAGCTTTAAAGAAGGGGTTCTATGCTGGGATTTCGGGGGTAACAAGGGAGAAGAATTGTTGGAAGAGTTTATTGAGAGGGGAGCCACAGAGGGGATTGTAGACTGGTGAATGTTGGATGACGACGGCGATATTGGGGACTCAGGAACAAGAGTTTCGTTAGTGTTGTTGACATCCAAAGGAGCAACAGGTGATAATGTGGTCGATGCTTGTGAATTCAGTACAGGTGGAGCCGAATGGATGGAAGGCATTAGAGGAGCAACGGAGGACACATGCTTTAGTGGAGGTGGTCTCTTCGAATGTTGGGCTACTGACAATGGAGGTACAGCGGATGTGGCCGAGGATGGTAATGAGTCTGAAGGCATGGGCGAAGAAGCCGATGAAGAGGGGGAGGACGAAGAAGAAGAAGAAGAAGCCTTCGGTATGGGCAGGTCGCCAGCTTGAGTTTGAACATGAGCATGGTTGTCCAGAGGGGGCAGCTGCTGTTGGAGTCTCGTAATTTTGGAGTCTGCGGGTTTAGTAGTAGTAGTAGTAGATACAGGTGATGAGACAATTGACAAGCCCTGGGTGGAGGAGTAGCGCTTGTCACGGTTGAGCTTGCCAATTTGGTTTTGGGAGAGCACACGTCCCGGCGAGCGCGGAGGGATGGGAGGAGCGTCCAGCGATATTGCTGGCGAGTACATCATAGGGGCTTTTCGAGACAGAGGCGTGGCCGGCAGTTGGTGGGAGGTTGGTATTATGGGAGTAGTTGGAGTCAGTGGGGTTTGTGGGATAGACGGGGAAGAGGAGTGGGTGCTGTTGAACGAGTCTGAGTTTGAAGTTGACGAACTTGAGCTCGTCACACTGGATGAGCACAACGACCCGGTCATTTCAGGAGGACTTATGGCGGTTGAGTTTGAGGTGGTCATTTAGATATGAAATAATCTGAAAAAAACAAGTATAGATAAAAAAAAAAAAAATTGGTCAAAGGAAGAGAACAAACAAGGAAGATTATTATTATTATTATTGTTTCCAGGCTGCTTGTTAGCGGATCAAATAATTATTATTATTTTTGTGCAACAAGGAAAAGGCTGCTGCTTTTTTTTTTATATGCAAAAAGGGGAAAAAAAACGCCAAAAAAAATAAGACGCCAAAATTACGTAAAGCTGACAAATATATGACTTTTAAACGATTTTTTTTTTTTTTTTTTTTTTTTTTTTTTATTTTCTCTCCAAAAATCACTGAAAAATTTTTACAATTTCCACTGGGGAACAAAAAAAAAAAAAAAATACTTCACGATTATATTTCATATTTCCATATTCAATCATCTGTTCAAATTTATATCTATATCTATATATAATTATATATATATATACATACTTTTACAATGGCTAAAGATAAATCAAAAACCTCCGACTCACAGGAAGATAACTACGAAAAACGCCTGCCTGCGTTACTTCCTTTTGCCTCGCCGCTGGCCCCAAAGAAACTCAACAAGAAAATCCTCAAGACTGTCAAAAAAGGTACATACATATATCCATGAGCTTATCTTGAGAAATGATTTTTTTTATTTTTTTTTTCTATAAAAAATCTAACTCATTTTTTTTTTTTTTATAGCATCCAAAGCTAAGCATGTGCGTCGCGGTGTCAAAGAGGTAGTAAAGGCCCTCCGTAAGGGCGAAAAGGGTATCGTTGTTGTTGCTGGCGATATCTCCCCAGCAGATGTCATCTCCCACATCCCCGTTCTTTGCGAAGACTCCAAAGTCCCATACGTTTTTATCCCTTCAAAGGAGGATTTAGGCTCTGCTGGTGCTTCCAAGCGACCGACATCTTGTGTCATGATTGTCCCAGGTGGATCTAAAAAGAAGGCTGACGATGCATCAAAGACCGAAGAATATAGAGAAGGTTTTGACCAAATCGTTAAAGACATTGAAACTTTGGCTTAGTATAAATGATTTAGTTGATTAATATAAATAAACAAAATGAAGATATTATTATTGTTATTATTTAATTATTTCATTTATATAATAGTAATAATTGTCATATTATCATCATCATTATTATAATAATAATAATAATAATAATAATAATAATAATATATATTCATCTAGCATATTATAATTGTGCCTTGACCCATCCTTCAAGACCTCCCTTGACAATAATCTCTTGTAAATTCTTGCCAAGTTCACCAACCTTTTGTTTCAAAACCACAGGCCCGTTCTTTCCATCAGTCACCGTGACTGTTGCACTTTTAACATCCCATTTAATAAACCAGCCAGTTCTTTGCGTCACATCCTTGTCTTTACCATACTTCTCACGCAACATGTTGATCAATGCTGGAATCTCCAGCGTCAATAATGCATTGTTGATACTGTTTCTGCTGAAAATGTTACCAAATGATCCCGCAACAACAAGTTGAATACCGCGTGCTAATATACATGTCGCAGCCTGCTCACGACTGGACCCAGTGCCAAAGTTAAAACCACTCACAATGACGTCACCTGGATAAGTCTTGGATCCAAAATCAGGATCGTAGTTTTCCATGCATACTTGGGCCATCTTTTCTTTAGGAACGTCATCCTCATATGTGTATTTCCCTGGGTAAATGGCATCCGTGTTGATGTTGTCTGCATCACACAAAACTAACTCACCCTCAATAACCTCGGGGAATCCTTCCAAAATGCTTCCTGCTGCGGCTGGTGCTGCGTCTGCGTCTGCTTCTGCTGCTGGTGCTGAGCTTTCGTTTGCTTCTGGGTATTCAATGGAACTCTTGATTTCCCCAACATTAATAGGTGTCTTGCCTTCGATTTCTTCAGGGAACCCGATTTTCCCCAAAACAGCCGAAGCAGCAACAACCTCGGGTGAAGCAAGGTACGCAAGTGCATTACGGGATCCCATTCTTCCCTTAAAGTTACGGTTGGTGGCAGAAATACCAACTTCGCCATCCTTCAAAAGACCAGCTCCCAAACCAATGCAAGGACCGCATCCAGCTGGCAATGGAATGGCACCAGCGTCTAATAACGTCTGCCAAGCACCGTTTTTCTCTGCATCTTTTTGAACAACACTGGATGCGGCGCCAATATAAAACTCCACACCACCAGCAACCTTGTGGCCCTTGATAACACTAGCAGCTGCCTCGATATCTGACAGTCTGGAGTTGGTGCATGAAACAAGATATGCCTTTTGAATGGCAATGTTTTGTGCAGATAATTCAGCAAGACTGGTCGAAACCTTGACGGAATTAGGTCCGGAAACAATGGGTGAAATCGTGCTGAGATCCAAGGTTAGCTTTTTGGCGTATCTAGCATTGGAATCAGCCTTAATGTTTGCCTTTTCGACTGCCTCAACGGTTTGTGCATTAACACGAGGATGAGGTTGTGGAAGAATTTGTAATCTATTCTTGTACCAATTAATCAATACCTGGTCAACTGGGAACAGACCGCTTAAAGCACCCCATTCTGTTGTCATGTTGGCAATAGTGAGGCGCTCGTCAACAGAGAGATGTTGTAAACCATCGCCGACAAATTCAATAGCGTGATTCAAGACTTCGTCATTATTGAAAATACCACAAAGTGCAACAATTACGTCCTTGCCAGAAGCACCCTCGGGCAGCTTGCCTACAAGTTCGACCTTGGCAACCGGAGGAACCTGCCACCAGGTTTGGCCTGTAGCCCAAACAGAAGCTGCGTCTGTGCGGACAATGGGTGTGCCGAGACATCCTACACCACCATAGGTATTTGAGTGGGAATCAGATGCAACCGTTAAATTGTATGGAAATGCGTAACCCTCTTCAACCATGATCTGATGGCCAATACCTCTACCGGCAGGGTAAAAATCAAGACCTTGTTTCTTAGCAAAGTTCTCAATGTTTCGGTACTTTTCTAAATTTTTTTCGCTCTTGTTTTGAACATCGTGATCGAGGGTAAGAACAACTTGTTTGGTGTCTTTTACTCTAGTGGCACCCAGACCCATAAACTTGAGAGCAACGGGCCACGAGTTGTCGTGTGTCATGCAGTGGGAGGGTTTAACCGAGACGTAATCCCCAGATTGGACCTTTTTCCCGGGTGCTAAACCGACAGCATACTTTTGCACGATTTTTTCAGTCAAGTTTTGGGGAATGCCAGCCGCAGTAGCAAGGCTTCTGCGGGTGATCATAGATCGTGCCATACATTGTAATCTTAGCGAGGATAACATTGTGTGTATGTTTAGGGAATCCTCAGTGGTCTATTACTTTTTTGGTATTCAAAAGGATATTTTTTTTTTTAAAAAAAAAAAAAAAAAAAAAAGAAACATTGTGGAGAAGAAAAAAAAAAAAAAAAAAAAAAATACTTTTGGCTGACTCATTGAATCTGAAAAATTTTTTTTATACCGCTTAGAAACTTTCACACTTTAATTGGTTAGTGGTTAATCACCTATAATGCACACAAAACCCCTTAAATGCAACAGAGTCACGTGATAAACAGAAATATATACAAAATGACAGAATGAATCAAAGGTTTGAATATCAAAAAAAGAGAGAAAGGGAAATTTAAGGCAAAATAAAAGAAAAAAAAAGAATAACAATAATAACAAGAAAAGACTCATTTAAACGGAACTTCAAACGGGTCCTTTTCTTTTCCCAAAGTCCAAAATAATTGATTCCGTGAATACACGCGGCTGTTGTTACAAAATACAAAGTTTGTAACTGTAACAACCCGATTTTAATTTTAATTTTAATTTTCCTTTTATTTAAGGTGGTAGTACCGACCACTGGGCAAAATCACAATCCGCAAGTTGGATACCTCGTATAGTTTTCTGGAACCGGTTCTTGCAATAATGAATGCTAACAAAAGCCATGATCCGGACTTGGACTCCTCTACCATCAAATACAGTAAGTAGTAGCTTGTATTCAATGGCAGCGGTTATGTGTGCTTTTGTTTAAGAGAAAAAAACAAAACTTTTTTTTTTTTAATATTATACATATATCTGCTAAAAACAATATACAGTAAAGGATGTGCTCAAAGCTATTAGCATCTCACCTATTACGATAGTAGTGGCATCTCCATCATCGAACTATTCTACTGGTAAGTAAAACTGTGATTCATTATAATTACATTGTAAAATCTAACCTGCTTTTTCTTTTTGCAAAGAACTACCGATTTCCTTATTTGAGCATGGCTATACCTCCGGGTTTCGGGATTCCCCGCCTATCCTAATCAGCAATCCTAGGGAAGATCGCGTTAAAACTAATGCTGCTCGGGCTGTTCGCATAATCTCTAATCCTAATGACTCACGTTCCTCCTCAGAATCTGTAGGCATAGGCCATTTAATTGGCTTTTCTTTACCCTTTCTTTCCGCAACCAGTACTGCTACAAGAATCGAATATGCTTCTTCCGACATTGTTACTCAAGAGCTTATTTTGGACCCCCTTTTTTCTCGCCGGAGGATTTTGATGATTGATGACGTCCATTTACGCGAAACCTGGACTGATCTTCTGCTTGCACTTTTGAGAAATATCATTCAGTATAATTATAATACCCGTGATAAAACGGTTAAAAAAGGGGACGATTTGTCTTACTCAAGCATAAACAAACATAATCTCAACGTGATAATTTGCATATCTCCTACATGTCCAAAACTCATAGATGAAGTATTAGATTTCTTTACTTTAGGACCAGACTTCCCCTCCCCTGCCGTGGTTGTGATTGACAAGCCTGATGCTTTAATACCCATTGAAACATTTTATCTTAACTCACCTGCCTCAAACTATATTGATAAAACACTCGAAACTCTCCTGTGTCTTTTTTCAGAAACCTTTCTTTCCAATAATCACAAGCATAAGCTTAACGAGAGCGAACGAAAGGAGGGTGGCGATATCCTTGTTTTTCTCCCAACTAGACAAGATGTACAACATTTAGTGAGACTTGCTTCTAACGAGTTACCACACCGACTACGAGATGATCTTATAGCAAGTAACTCCAACATACTTGTTCTTCCATTTCATGAGAAAATCAGTGTGGAAGAAACCCATAATTTATACAATACACAGTATATTGAGAATGAGGAAGGTGACGGCAAAAGTGAAACCATATGGAGGGTTATTTTTGCAACAAGCATCGCTGAAAATGACTACCCTTTAATTTCGTCTAATAGAATCAGATGTGTTATAGATACTGGTCTTGATTTGGTTAATATCTCAAACTCGTATACTGCTGCCCGTATGAGACCAATATCGAAATCAAAAGCTGAAATTCGACGACGTATGGCTAGCACAGGAGGAAAGTTCACCAGCAAGTGCTTTAGATTATATGGAAAAGACTATTTTTTAAACTTTATGCCAGATAACGACGACCCTCAACTTTTAACGCTAATGTTTGTTGCAGGTTCATCTCAGCACTCTGTCCATAACGCAGGTGGGGTTCTAGACACTGTATTTTTGCGACTTTTGCTTCTTCACATTAGAGATATCGCCTCACATGTCAACTTTTTACCCCCTGTAAAAATACCCCTTAACCATATAAATTCTATTCAAACAAGACCTTTCCAAAAACATAGTGATCCCATTATAAGTAGTAT
The DNA here is from genome assembly GCA_030578655.1 of Magnusiomyces starmeri. NCBI lineage: Eukaryota > Fungi > Ascomycota > Dipodascomycetes > Dipodascales > Dipodascaceae > Magnusiomyces > Magnusiomyces starmeri. Next base: position 15,702 of record JAKTYK010000004.1, read on the forward strand.
TGAATCGTCCCTTTTAAACCTTTTTTACATGGGATGTATCAACTCTGAATTGAAATTAACTGGAACAGGTAGTTTGATTTCCCAATTTGGAAGTGTGCCTATTCCCCTTGCTAGATCAATCGTTGCATCATCAGGAATCGATGATACTCAAAGTAATAGTTGTGGAGGGTGTCTATACGAAATGATAACTATAACAGCAATGTATATCGCTGGCGGACTCACAAAAACTTTTATCGAGCCCTCGTCAGCTTCCCAAAAACTAGAAGCATCATCTGCAAGATTAGCGTTTCAATCAGCCGAAGGAGATCCTATTACTTTATTAAATGTTTTTGAGTCATACTTGCAGAAATCACAATCCGTTAGAACTGACGGAAATTCTGGTTCAAACAAGAAGAGTGTTCCTCGCTGGGCAGCAGAAAAGTTTCTAAACTATTCTACTCTTCTTCGAGCTGAAGGAATTCGTACACAGCTGATTTTGGATGCCGAAAGAGCAGGCCTCGTAAAATTCAATAATGATGTTAGAGTTGAAGCAAACAAACAGGGAAATATTGTCGAAAGACTGTGTCACTGCATATGCAAAGGGTTTTTTATGAACCTGGCAAAGCAAACCTATGCCCAAGTTGATAGTGACCATAATTACGACAACCCTAAAAATCGAAACGAATCTGGAATTCGATACGAATTGATTAACATGCCATTCAAAGATTTTGAAACTTTTGGTCAAAGAGACTTAGAAAGCAAGGTTGTTGTTGTAAAAGCACACGGCCTTAGTGTTGGTTGCAATACTGAGTTTATTCAAAATGGGAGAAACGGGAAAATCTTTGGCAATGAAAAGCCAACCGGGGATGTTGGACCATGGGTTATTTACACTGGCTTATCTGAGTATGGCCATGGCGATTGGTATCTCGATAGTGTTTTGCGTGTACGTCGGGAATGGCTAGTGGAATCTATGTATTATAAAGAAATCAAACCTACTTAGTATGACAATATCCAATTGATAAAAACTTCCTAAAAGCAATCGGTATCGATGAAATCTGATCTTTAAAGTAATTAATATAACATTGCGAATGTGAGTTCAATCGCCACAACATAGAATATAAGCTTTAATAAAATATTCAATTAAATGATCGAATAACAATAAAAATTATTAATGACTAGTTAAATATGTACATTTAAAAATTTTTTTTTCTCATCTAAATCAAAAAAACTTTACATTGCAATTATGGTTATTCAGGAAAACTTGAGAATTTAAAAGTTTAAAATTTTATATTAAGGTTATGTATAAAAAAAATAAAAGAAATAAATAAATAATAAATAAATAAAATTATAAATAAGATTTTATATATATTTTTTTAGTCAAATAATGAAAGATCGATACGTTTAAGCATTCTTCTTTTCGACAGCAGATCCAGATCCAGATCCAGCACCAGTGCCAGTACCATTACCTTGGCCGGAGCTCTTCTCTCCAGAAGCTCCGATACCAGTACCGGTACCACCACCACTGCCAGTACCAGAAGCAGCAGTAGCACCGTTAGGACCAGCAGCAGTGGCAGCGCCAGAGCCGGAACCAGAGCCGGAACCAGAGCCAGCACCAGCACCAGAGCCAGTTCCATCACTTCCAGAACCCTTTCCGGTTCCTGTACCAGTACCAGAGCCAGAACCCTTTCCGCTAGCGGAAATTGTGACACCACCAGAGGTAGCTGAACCCTTGCCAGAACCAGAACCGGAACCAGTACCAGTACCAGTACCCTTTCCGTGGTTTGAGTCGTCAGTACCACCATAACCAGAGCCAGAGCCAGATCCGGAGCCAGCACCAGAGCCAGAGCCAGAGGCAGAGGCACTACCAGGCTTTGAAGTATCAACTTCACCAACATTGCCAGATCCAGCGGTTCCGGAACCCTTACCGTTACCAGTGCCACTTGCATTACCAGATCCTTCAGATCCCTTACCAGTTGCAGTTCCTGTACCAGTAGCAGCACCAGAACCAGAACCAGAACCAGAGGCGTTAGCAGTAGAACCGCCGGGTCCAGAGGAAGTGTTACCATTACCAGATCCTTGACCAGAAGATGTAGCGTTACCAGCACCAGAACCAGAACCATTAGGACCCTTGCCCTTACCAGAACCGGAACCAGTTGTAGTACCACTACCGCCGCCAGAAGCAGAAGCGCCAGGAGTAGAAATATTTGCATCTACATCGATGCCACCTTCACCAGAGCCGGAACCTTTGCCAACACCAGAATCTCCTGGAGAGGTACCACCAACTCCGGAACCTGAACCTTGAGCTTCGGATTGACCAGAACCATTTGCTGATGCAGAGCCGTTACCAGCGTCAGTGGAACCAGTACCGGTACCTGAGCCAGAACCTTGGCCTTCACCAGTTCCGTTACCAGTGTTTGAGCTAGGGCTTGGGTTGGGTGCACTGGAAGAGCTGGGTGTAGGAGTCGAAGAGGAGCTAGGAGCAGCAGAAGAAGATGGGGCAGCAGAAGACGAAGGAGCCGCGGAAGAAGATGGGGCAGCAGAAGAAGAAGGAGCAGCAGAAGAGGATGGGGCGGCAGAGGAAGAAGGAGCTGCAGAAGAGGAAGTTCTAGAAGCTGAAGAGGTTGGAGCAACAGAAGAAGAAGGAGCAACAGAAGAAGAAGGAGCAGCGGAAGAAGAAGGAGCAGCGGAAGAAGAAGATCTAGAAGCTGAAGAGGTTGGAGCAACCGAGGAAGTAGGAGCAACAGATGAGGATTTAGAAGCTGAAGATGTTGGAGCAACTGAGGAAGATGGGGCTGCGGAAGAGGTAGGTGCAACAGAAGAAGAGGTTCTGGAAGCTGAAGATGTGGGTGCAGCTGAAGAGGTGGGTGCAGCCGAAGAGGTTGGAGCAACAGAAGATGAAGATCTAGATGCTGAAGAAGTTGGGGCTACGGAAGAGGTAGGGGCGGCCGAAGAGGTTGGAGCAACTGAAGAACTTCCGGAAGCTGAAGAGGATGATGGGGAAGCCGAAGAAGTAGGAGCGACAGATGATGAAGCTGAAGAAGTTGGGGCAACCGAAGAGGTAGGAGCAGCAGATGATTTAGAAGCTGAGGAAGTTGGTGCTACCGAAGAGGTTCTGGAAGCTGAAGAGGATGGAGCAGCTGAAGAGGTGGGAGCAACAGAAGATGAAGATCTAGATGCTGAAGAAGATGGGGCAGCTGAAGAGGTGGCTGAAGAGGTAGGGGCGACCGAAGATGATGGGGTAGCCGAAGAGGTGGGAGCAACAGATGAAGATTTAGAAGCTGAAGAGGATGGGGCAGCTGAAGAAGATGGGGAAGCAGAAGAGGACCCAGAACCGTTAGCATTACCGCCGGTTCCTGCACCACCAGCACCACCAGAACCAGAACCACCAGCACCACCGGAACCGGAGCCACCAGTGGAACCAGGACCAGTTGCACTTCCGCCAGAACCTGAACCACCGGCACCACCAGAACCTGAACCACCAGCACCACCGGAACCTGAGCCACCAGTGTTAGATCCATGACCAGATGCATCACCACCAGAGCCAGCGCCGCCAGCGCCGCCAGATCCGGAACCACCAGCACCGCCTGAACCAGAACCACCAGTAGAACCAGGGCCGGAAGCATCACCACCGGAACCGGCACCGCCAGCACCACCAGAACCTGAGCCACCAGCACCACCAGAACCTGAACCACCAGTGTTACCGGAGCCACTTCCCTTATGTTTAGAGCCACTGTGGTGCTTTCCGAACCAACCCTTCTTCTTAGTAGGCTTAGCACTATCTGTAGAAGAGCTAGTTGGTTGCGAAGAAGTTGTAGTAGCACTTACGGGAGTAGTTGTGCGGGAACTAGCAGATGGCGAAGAGGAGCGGGTAGAAAGGGTAGTAGGAGGAATAGTAGAGTAAACGGTACTTCCTGACTCAATAACTGTGGTGGTTGCTTCAGAACCAGATCCGTTACCAGATCCATTACCAGATCCATTGCCATTAGCATCACCGCCAACACCGGCACCACCAGCACCACCAGTACCGGAACCGCCAGCACCACCAGTACCTGATCCACCGGTAGCACCAGAACCAGATGCAGAGCCACCTGTACCAGCACCACCAGCACCTCCAGTACCAGAGCCACCAGCACCTCCAGTGCCAGCTCCACCGGTGTTACTTCCACTACCTTTATGGTAGCCACGAGCGACAAGAGATGATTTGAATCTAGCAAAAGCTTCAGGTCCAGCCTCAGCATTTGCAAATGCAACAGCAGAAGCACCAGCTTCAGCTTCAGCAATGGGTGCAGCAACAGCAGATGCAATGAGTGCTGCGTAAAGAGAGTTTGAAAATTTCATAATTTATTATATAAATTTCTTTTGAATAGTTTAGAAAGAATGAATGCCAATTAACGGATTAATGAATGAAAGCAGCTTGAAATTAAATAAATAAATAAATAATAAATAAATAGATAAATTAAAGATATAAAAAATAAATAAATAAATAAATAAATAGAAGAGAACAATAAAGAAAATGCTTTTATTGTTTGATGATGAAAAAAGATAGAAAAGAATAAAAAAAAAAAAAAAACGGAAGAACGAGGATAATTGATTGTTTATATATGTTTTTTTCTTTCAAATAGAAAGGATAAAAAGTGAACAAAACTATTATTATAATACATATTCTCAAATTTATTTTTACCAGTTAATCTTTGTTTTTAGATCATTAAGCTTCATAGTATTTACAGGGTCGAGGTATGTAACGCTATGTAGTAGAATAGTTTCGTATTCAACTATTCTTAAGGAAAATTGAAACGGTTTTTTCTTTCAGTAAAGTATTTTAAAAAAAAAACTTTAAAGCAACTTTAAATTTAACTGGCCAAAAAAAAAGTTAAAGTAGGTGAACTTTATAATGAGGTTACAGTTTTTTTTTATTTTTTTACTTTTTATTTTATTTTTTAATTTTTTTTTTTTTCTTTCATTACAGAAAATTTGAAAAAGAAAGGTACCAATCTCATCGAATTTTGGTATGTCTCAGTGACTTATGCCATGTGTGAATTTAAAGCTACTTGGCATTCTAGAGATATAGAAGTTAAATCTAAGATTTTTAAAAACATTGAAAAACTATTTACGGGACAAATGATTTCAAAAAAAAAAACTCTTTATTCAAAAAAGTAATGAAATTTACATATATTTTCATTTTTTTATTTATTTAGTACTCAACTCCTAATAAACCGGCTTTACCATTTGAGCAAAAAGATGAAGGCTGAACAAAATCATATCAATCTACCTAAAAATTGCCAAGATCATTAAATTTAAGGCTTCCAGTACTTATGAAGCCTTTTTTTATCTAGATAACTATGAAATATATGATAAAAACAAACTGCTCAAATTTATCAATTAGTAGGCCTTTCAATAATTTTTTTTTTTGAAAATTTGTTTAATGTATTTTTGATTTTGTTAATGTCAACTTTTCTAAAATCCTGAATATTTTTTTTTTTAAAAAAAAAAACATGATTATATATAATTTGAAAGAACTTAACCTAGAATTTGAAACAAAAAAAGCTAATATGTTCCAAGATATCGTGTATAAAATGTTGATAGAGGGGATGTAACGGTAGCCCAATCATAGAAGAAAATAAATCCTCTGTTATAACTATAAGATCTGGTTCAATGTTTCATTAGACCCCATCTGCTAGATATATAAGGAGTCAGAGCTAAAAATACCAAATCAGCATTTAACTCAATACGCCATTCAATTCAAACCATGCTCAACATATTATATAAATTTGAAAATTTGTATACCTTGTTTTAGTTATTTCATTTTGTGGAAGAGTGGAGAGTCTTTTCCAAAGAATTCAACAATTTTAGAAAAGGAATATTTATCAAACGAAAACATTACCCTATGAAAGTTAAGTAAAATTAAGAAAAAACCAAAAACTAAGAATTATTGCATTTAATTGAACATTAACGACATTTTAAAATAGTTCAAGCAAGTTTGATTGATAGATTATAAACTGTAAAATCATTTAATTTCACCAACTTATTAGCCATTTTACAACAATCTATAAGCTAATGATAATATAGGACTTCCACAATGTTTCTAAAAATTTTCACTTGTGAATATTTTCATTAATGAAAAAATTTTACCCTCGAAAATTATCACAATGTTCATTTTTAGCCTAGAAATAAGTTGTGTGTATTTGCTATTAAATTTCAGGAATATACCATCTAACACATGCATTTTTTTATTATTATTTTCTTGTCATGGAACTAATATATTATGAATAAAAGCTTAGTTTGTAATTAGATATTGCGTGTATATATCATCTATGGGACTAAAATAAATAATGTCCTTGTTACATGGTTTGAGACTCTAAATCTGAATTTCTTTTCAAAACCCATCACAGAACATATAGCAATTTGAAATTAAGTTTTTCTTAATTTTTTTTTTTTGTAAAAGATGAAAAAAACTCAAGTTAAGCTAATTTTGTTTTCCTAGTTATCTAGGCTTATTTTTCTAGAGGTGAAAAATCTATAGTTTCTATTATAATACCGGTAGACTTTTGCATTGGCTGATCTTAACCTGAAAAAGGGTCTAAATTATTTTCATACTTCTTTCAGCAGAATTATATATATACACATTAGTAACATAGTTTTTGAAGCTTGGCATCTTGAAAAGGGTTTACCTTTTATTCTTGGAAAAATTTCCATTAAATTTACGTGGAATAATTATTAAACTATAAATGTCTAAGTACTCCTCCATGTTAAATCCTTTACAAACAATTTTTCAAAAGATGTATTTTTTTTATATTATAGAAAAACTTGGTTTGTATTCCAAAATATAGAAAGCGTACACTTTGACCTGAAGTGCATTTGTAATATTCATATTGTTACTTTCAATTCTGAGATATTGAGTTGTATAGAAACTTTTCTTTGAGTAACTATGTGGACTTAATAATTAAAAAAATAAAAAAATAAAGAATAAAACAAAACTTCTCTCCTTGTATGCAATAGTGAAGTTTTGATTCACTTTTTGGAGAGTATATATTACACTAAACAAAAAAGACAGAAAGACGTATTTAATGTGGACTTCTTATATATTTTCAAAAGGAGGGTTAAAAACTTTCTATACTAAGTTACGTTTTTGTTTAAAGCATCTAAAAGCAGTTTGGGAAATTTTAAGTACGATAGATCAGTTAAATAATTTGGTATGACTTAAGTTTTTTTTTCAAATTTCACTGACTTTCATTTGAAATATCTTTATCTAAATCTTGTAAAAGCATTTGTTGTGATCTCTATATGATAACTTAAGCCGAGCCTTATTTTGGTTTAGCTTTTTTTTTTTCTATTTATTCTTTTTCTTGAAATAATTATAAATATAAAAATTATAAATAATAAGTTGTCGGTGTCCATTCAAAATAATTTATTAATAGGTATATTTACCTAGTGTTTTCAGAGTCCTACAACTTTATTTTAGTTATAAACTGACATGTTTAACTAAAGAAGTTTATATACGCTTAATCCATGATTTTAAACTTGATTGTTTTTGTTGGCATAGATTTGCACAGATCGGAAAAAAAAATAACGTTTAGATGCGCTACCCAGAAGGGTATGTTATGTCACGTTTAAACTCTTGAACAAATTCACTCTTCAAAATCGGTATTAAAGTCCAAAATTCTTTTTGTAGAAAAATTTATAAAAAGCATCAGAGAAAAGTTATGATTAAAGAGTCTTGATCTAAAGATATGCCAATTAAATGTAAGGGGGTAAGTTCTATTAGGGATGAAGCTCCTGTGTGTAAACAAAAGAAGAAATAAAAAAACAAGGAAGAGAAAAGCTCTTTGTATCACTCAAAATTATAATATACATTATAGTTTTTAAATAAAGAAAATTGACCCTTTTCTTTCTTTCCTTTTAAATTTTCCCATGCCTCCCTTTATCTTTCTCATTTTAGGCGTCAAAAACTATTATATTAAATTTCTGTTCCACACACCCAGTCTTTGTAATATAAATGAAATTTCATTCTTTTTAGACATTTTTTTGATAGATAAAAAAAACTGGTGGATTCGCATGTCAAATACCATATATAATTAGGGATTTTGAAATAATTTTATTATTATTTTATTTACTTATATCTTGTCATTGTAGGAAAATGGAGTTTTTTTGTTTAAGTCGCCTTATATATTCTTATTAATGGTAAAAAAAGGGTAGTTTTTTATCAAATAAAGATGATGTTGCAATTGGGAATTGTGAGTTTTAGTTTAGGAAAAAATAAAAGTCCACTCAATAAAAATATGAATATTAGCAAATTTGATATAAACATACATATAATATGAATTGAAGAATTGAAATAGAGAATTCTCTTAATACAGAAGGTAACTATAAACATTGAGAAATCAATTTCTAACCCAATAAATCACGTATTAGTTTCTAAATTGGTACAAACTCAGCAAAAAAAAAAAGATGTAATTAAAAGCTTGTTAAATGGGCATGAATTCATATTAAATCCATGAATTTTATTTAAAAAAAGAACTGTCAAAAAAATTATCTAAAATTTCGGCTTGACCAACTTTTTTTAAGAGGCAAGACTAAATAATTGAACGATTTAATATTGAAAAAAATTAACAAATTTACCTGAATAACAACTGTCATCTATTAATCGAAAAAAAAAAAAAAAAAAAAAAAAAAATTCGAATAGAGATTGATGCAAATGTATGCTGCCACTTTTAAGCATTGATAGACTTTGCGATATTCACCACATGTACGTTTTTAATCGCATGGTAGGGGTTGTTTTATGGTAATTTATTTATGATCGTGATTTAAATTTCTGTTGCATGAAGCATGCATTAACCATAGTCCCAACCGGTGTTATTTCTGGCAGTTTAGTATAACTTAAAAAAAACCATCTATTTATACTCCGTTTATATGAACATAGAGATATACATAAATTCACTTTTTATAAAAACCGAAAATATACTTTATCTTGATGGCAATCTAATACCAAAAGTGACAGATCGCCTGTATATTTTAAGATCATGATTTTAAATATATTTTCTGTCAAGAAAAAAAAAATCCCTATTGTACATGCATTTTTGGTGCATGACAAAAGGGAGTAGATTTCCGAAAACGAAAAAAAAGGCTTTTATTTTTCCCCTAATTTATAGATCCTTTCCGAAAATTACACAAATTAAGTATCACAAGATTTGCTAAGAGATAACCAGAAGCTTTCAGACTTGAATATCTAAACTGAAACAAAGCAGTGATATATTGAAATACAAGAACCTGTTGTTTTCAGTCTGTAATGGTCACATAATATAAATGAAAGGGGGTTCTAAAAGCCATCGTGCTCATTGTTTAAATGTGGTAATAAAAAAATAAAAAATTGAAATAAAATTAAAATTAAAATTAGCGGCATCACGTGGGTATCTGCATATAACATCGCGTGAAAAAATATAAAATAAAAACTTTCGATTGCTTATATTTTTTGCCCTAGAAGAATAGTTTGTTGTCAAGGAGCGACGGAAAAGAAAGGTCTTAAATTTTTCAAATCAAACCCTGTGCTAAAAAAACACATTTAAGTCACTTTGTCTAATCCTAAGACTAAGTAGAACTCCTTTAAAAAGAGTGAGAATTGAACAAGAAATTTCAAATTAATGAAAACCCACTTCTGGAGAGGATTTTACACATTGATTTATAAAAAAAAATAATTAAGACCAACATTATTAAGTCCAAATAATAATACATATAAACTAACAACCAGACGCAACTATATTCAAAAAATAAAAAAAAAAAAATAAAAAATTCTTTAATGCAACATGACAATAGTTGAGGCTTTACTTTTTAAAGATACTGATTATTTAGAAAGAAGCCCTTTCTTCAAGAGGAATTTCTGGGGTTTCCAGTTTTTTTGATGGACCACCTGCTGTTCTTTGAAAACTTTTCATTGGCCTCAATCCCCATTTTGCAAGCATTGCTTTATCTTCTTCCCATCCATTACACATTGTGGTGAGCATCTTTTTACCGGTAAAAATGGAATTCACACCAGCAAGAAAACACATGGCTTGGTCAGTTTCTTTCATGGTATATCTACCAGCCGCCATCCTAATTATTGAAGAAGGCATAATGATCCTTGCCGTTGCAACAGTTCTCAGAATAGCGTCAAAAGGAAGTTTGATATTCTTTTGTTCCTCGCCTAAGGGTGTTCCTTTGATAGGGACTAAGCTATTTATAGGTACACTTTCAGGGTGTTGTGACATTGTGGAAAGAGTATACAAAAACCCTATGCGATCTTCTTCGGTTTCTCCAAGACCAAGGATACCACCGGAACATACACCAACACCATTAATTTTAACATTTTTGATCGTTTCCAAACGATCATCGTAAGAACGTGTGGTTATAATACTAGGGTAAAATTCTCGCGAAGTGTCAATGTTGTGGTTGTATGCCGTCAATCCTGAATTTTTAAGCTGTTTTACTTGTGCATCATCAACCATGCCTAAAGTGACACAGCTCTCAAGACCAAGCTCGTTGACAGCTCTTACCATTTCGGAAATTTTCTTCAAGTTAGACTTTCTCCCCTTCATATCTCTCCAGGCAGCACCCATGCAGAAACGCGTACTTCCATTTGCTTTAGCTTCACGCGCAGCTGCCACAACTTCCTCAACTTTTAATATTTTTTCAGCCTTTAATCCAGTGTTGTACCGAGTACTTTGGGCACAATACTTGCAGTCTTCAGTGCAACCACCTGTTTTTATGCTCATAAGTGTACAGAGCTGAATCTCAGAAGGATTGTGAAATCTGTGGTGAACTATAGAGGAATGGTGAACTAGATCAAGTAAAGGAGTTTTGTAAATTTCTCTTATTTCCTCACGGGTCCAATCATTTCGTATGGAAGTAGCCGAGGAAGCCTTTTGAATGACAGAAACTTTACTGGCAGTTGAAAAGAAGCGAAATTTCATCATTTGTGCCAACATATTATAATTGAATAATTTTTGATTTTTTTAAAAAAAAAAAATAAACAGAGAACATGAGCATATATATATATATATATATTTAAGTATCAGATACCCTACAAACTAATGCCAAGGAGGTATTCTTTAGCGAGTATTTCAGCCAATAATATTGTGCATTTAGTAAAAATTTGTTGGGATATTTATTTTTCAAAAAATTTAGATAAAAAAATACATGACTCTGAGTCTTTGTGTAGAAGTTAAGTAGTCCAAATCACATGATGACTCAACAAAGTTTCCTAATTGGGAAATTAAATTAGAATACCACGATGACTCGTGGTATGAAATATACAATCGTACGCCATATAAAAAAAAATAGAAACCACCCCTCAATACCCAACAAAGGGCAAGGATTTGAAATCTCATTCCATAGATAATATAATAAGAATAATAGAGATTTCGATAATTGGAAAACTTGCTCTCTGCTAACCAATAAGGAAATGTTGCCTAATGATTACATTCAAGAGATATTACATAATCGGTACATTGAAAACTAAATCGCTGTTTCTTTTTATTTTTTGTTGGTATCACCAAATTGATCATAGCAAGAATTGATTCGGACCAACTGTTGGATAGCAGTTACAAAACATGATATCTACTGAATAACAAAGTGTAATGTCAGAAACCTTTTAACATAACATAATAACCTCATACTTGACTTGTATGACATCACCATGTTTATGCTTTAACTTCAAGACATTCGAGAACAAGACAATCTTGGGCGTTGCAAAATTAGTTGTCTTGAATGAAACTGATCCTCAAAAAATAATTCTTTACTCTTGATATAACTCATTTAAAAGAAAAAAAAAACGTATAGCAATATGACCTGCTTGCAAGCTATATGTACTAAAATCTTATGTTTTTTATTCTGTAGCAAGGCTCGATGTATTTATTGGTAACGGTTGTCTAGTAACTCAATTGCCGTTGAATTATTAATTTATTTACCGTGGTAACAGTTTTGTTTTTTCTCAATTTCCCGGAATTAAGCATTCTGAGATTCAGATATCTTAATGAAAAAATTTTTTTTTCTTTTTTTGGGTATAAGCTTCAAATTGCTCAAACCATTTATATACAGATCTATATATTATAATTGTTTGAGAAATATAGTAGAAAAATAATTATAAAAAAAATAATATGATAAAGTACCATATGAAAACTAATAGAAAATAAGTATTTTTTTTTATCTTGAACATCTATTACATATAAGAAGTCAAGGCAAAAACTGTTAAGTCAAAAACGTTTCAGCATAAAGGCCCATTGTTTATATATTTATATCATAAGAGAAACTAAATGAAAAATACGTCCAATGTAAAAGATGAAAGTTATTAGTAACAACCAACAAATATAAATATATATATACACCATGTTTCAGTCGAAGAGAGAGAAAAAAAGACAATCCTATTATGCTGTCTGTTCATTCACGTTACCGAAAGTATTCATTGTTTATTAATTTTTTAGCTTAAGTTTTCTTGTCCTTGAGCCAATAAATTGTTGAATATAAATACTTAAAATAAACAGGCGTATATCTGATAAATATCTTTTGTTTTTTTACTGTATGGCACGTGCCCTCGACACAAACAGATCAAAACAAATGTATCCATCTGTGTGAGCTATTAATATTTGTTAAACAACTTTAAGCTTTCTATATATTTTCTGTTGCTTTGATGGGATAAGTGGATTTTTTGTTTTGCAGGGAATTTGATCAGAAAAAAAAAAAAAAAAAATAGAATAAAAAAAAATTCTTTTGAAATTCAATTAATCCGTATTATATGGTCCAACAGCAAGTTGTAAGTCACTTCATTTGATTAACTGCTGTTTCTGTTATAAATAAATCTGAATTTTAACTTTTTATTGTTTATTGTTTTTTCAAAAAATCCAAGTAATGAATGAAAAAACTTGATCAAGCTTATTTTTATTTTTATTTTTATTTTTATTTTTATTTTTTTTTTTTCAGAAAAGCTAATAAAAATTGTTCGGAACAAGCGTTATACAGAAGTATTAACTCTTATTTTATTTTCAGTAGAGTTATTATTAGGCCAGTTTTGACCTAAAACTGCATAAATTAACACCAGTTTTTTTTTTTTTTTTTTTTTTTTTTTTTTTTTTTTTTTTTTTTTAAGCCTATCTGATCAAGAACAAAGAGCCACAATTTTTTAAAAAAAAAAAATTAATACCAACTAGATGCTTAGACTTTGCTATTTTTGTTCTTTTACAAAAAAAAAAACATATGATCAAGCAAATAAATAACGTAGTAGAAAAGAATTTCAATCAGTAAAACTAAAATTAGGTATCAATGTAAAGTGGTCAATTAATCTTCACTCTGCTGGCCATCTAAGTCTTGACAATTTTTTAATTAAAGAAAAAAAAAAGCGTTTGTTCCTTTAATTGTTGATAAACATCACCAAGACTATTTTTAAGATATCATAATGTTTATTCATTGGATTATGGTATTCGAGATCATAAGTACGATTATGCACCGATGTGAGTGTGATAAGATAAAAATAAAATAAAGAAAAAGGGATCCGAGTTACTACTACAAGTTCATTTAAGAATATACTAATTTTTGGTAAAAAAAAAAACAAAACAAAACAAAGGCAAAAAGATCATCTCGATACCGGGAAATTATTTCCTGATCTATATTCAGGTATTCTGCATTGTGCACTGTTTACTTGTCGTTATGCTTTCGAGAATTCATTTTCGTTGTGGTAGAAAAAAAAAAGAGTTTTTTTTTTCTTTGTTTTTTGTTTTATTCAACCAAAAATGGCAAAATAAGGAGCGAGTTAGGGTCTTGCCTGCAAAAGAAGAAAAAAATTACTTACTGAGTATACATTCTCAACATACAAAGTCCAGTAGTATTTATGTCTTTTCTTTTGATTTTTGTAACTTATTATTAAACATGAAACATTTTGATTTATAAACTGCAAAGAAAAAAAAAAGTGAGAAAAACAGTTATTCAAAAACATAGAAATAGAGATTTTGTCATAGACATTTAAAACTACGTGCAGCATAATCAATCTATATGTTATATATAGTATGACTTAAATAAAAGTTGACCTATTGATATGTTTGTTTTTCTGTAGGTAGTATAAATAAAAAGAATCCTAAGACCTATGTTTTTTTTTTTATTTATTTATTCTTTTTCTATTTTTGGGAAAAAGTAGTAAAGAGTAAGTTGAAATTGTTTCTGTACACTTGATAACAATTAATAATGTAGCATTTAACACATACTCACATGTTGGATAAGATATTTCTATGATTATTATTATTATTCACGGTCCCAGGTTTTCCCTCAAAATCATATAAAATAAAAATAAAAATAAGGTTCAAGGACTTGAGTATTTGCATAAAGTGTATTTCTCAAAGAGTAAAAAAAAAAAAAATAAATCTTTTTTATTCATTTATTTTTTTTTATGTACTTATATGCCTTATAGGTAAGTAAGGTTGAGTAAGCTCCATCCACATGAGAGAGTTAATCAAAGAGCAGTAAAGTAAGAATTAACGTTGATCAAAGATTTCAATATCATTTACAACAACCCAGTTTGTGTGAGAATTTTTGTAAAAGAAAAAGAAAAAAAAAGAAGCTCGGCAACGGGGAATTGAACCCCGGTCCCCCGCGTGCTGCTTTAGAAGCTGACAGGCGGAAATTCTAGCCACTAAACTATTGCCGAATGAAAATTTGATGACAAAAAATTTTCTATTGCGTATAAAAGGAATATGTTTTTGATATATTATAACTTTTTTTTTTTTTTTTTAATCTTAAGAAAAATCGAAAGATCGAAAGTGATTAAGTGCCATTGCTATGTTACCTTGTTACATTTGATGATAATTTTTCAATTTTTATAATTGTAAAAAAAAAAAAAAAAAAAAAAAAAAAATAGATATCTTATATCTTATCGTTACTTGAACATATAACCCGCCAATAAAAAAGCACATATATAGGTAAGCAGATTTTCAGAATTTGAAATATAAAAAGAATACATTATAATTAAAGTGATCTGTTTGTTTCTCTTTTTTTGTTCATTTATTTTTTTATTTTTTTTTACTTTTCTTTTTTTTAAATATGGATGTTCTACAAAATACCAATCTAATTCTAATAGAGGTACAATAAATCGTGACTATTTCATAAGAATGTTCTATGAATATGATGCATATATGAAGGAGGGAGAGGGGGTGACATGAAGAAATGAGGGACAGCGGGAAGGTGTCAACTATTAAAGACTTTATTGATAAATGTGATTGCGCGGCCGGCGAATACAACGACGGCAAGGAAGACTGAGACGTCGACGACACCCAGGGCAAGGCCAGCAAGCATGAATCTGGGGGCAAAGATTTTCCACACCATCAAGTGTCGTCGGAAATGCATGGCGAAAAACATGGTGATTAAGGTGATTGTTGTTTGGTAGAGAATCAAAGTGACGCCGGTTTTGGAAACCAGTTGGAATAGAGGCATGGGGGTTTTGGAGGGGGGGATTTTCCATAATACCAAAAGAGGCGCGCTTAGGGAAACCAATATTTGAGGAGCAAATGTGTTTAGAATAAGGGCGATGTGAGTCAGGGGGAAGACAATACTGTGGGAGGGCACGTAGGCAATATCCCATTGGACAGATGGAATGGTGGCTTGATGGCCAGTGGTAAAGAAATGGAAAGAGCCCAACAAGCCCAGAGCAACAGGACCCAAGGAAGAAAAGTACATAGAATCAGTGAAAATGTCGAGCAGTTCTAAAAGTGCGAGAATCTGGAAAATGAGTATGGACAAAGAGACGCCGGCCATGGGTTTGGAAACCATCAAGGTAGCAGCAAAGAAATTTAATACGGCTAGCATGATCATGGAGCCGTAGGAATTAGAGTATCCCAAGATGCGGGCTTGAGTTGAAGGCGGTAAGGCTTTCAGCGACTGCTGAGACGGCAAGTTTTTGGTTTGTTTTTTGGGTTCATTTTGTTCAGAAGTTGAGTCACGGAAAACTTCTACTTTGATACAAAGAGAGTTCTGCCACCAAGCGTAATTGGCGGCAACCAACGATATACCAAGGACAATTCTGGCCAAGGTGACTTTGACTGATTTGACGGCATCAATGGCGCCCTGGTCACTAAAATAGTGGCGAGATTCGAGGGCTTCCAAAGTCCAAAAGACAGTTATGCAGGCCATAATGATACGCAAGCCATAAGTGATCCAAGCCGTGGCAGTGACGTTCATGCTGACACTAGTTTCAAAAAAGGAGCCAATGACCGTGGGCAGATAAAGAGAAGCAAAAGCCAGCAAAAAGAGGGAGAAGAAAGAAAAGACGGTGGAATTGTTATTGACGTAAAAGGTGGTTACGCAGTTGGTGCCCTGTTCTTCGCGACACACGTTGGAATATGCAGCCAGACGAAGAACAATAAGAAAAGAAACAGCAAAATAGATGGCCATGATTTTCCGTTTGTCGTTATTTTCCTTGTTTTCCCTGTTCACCAAGGCCACTGGTTCAGTAGAGGAGGTGGTATTGGAGAAAGGAGGGGTTGGAGGAGCGGTTGGGTTTCTTGAAGGATTTGCAGAAGTTGACACGGCAGATGAGGCTCGCGAAGTTTTTGTATTAGAAAGAGTGGATGTGGAAGCAGCAATAGAGGCTGCTTGTTCCAAGATGCCGGGTTTCTTTTTGCGGCGAATGGCCACAATCAAGAGATATATGCCCAAGGTAGTAAGCAGAAAGAGCAAAACACGGTCTTCCCAGACGGTGTAAGAGTTTGAGGCAAAAATAAGGGCATGAGAAACGGTGAGGACCAAGGCCAAGATGGCGTTTGAGGATTTGGGCTTGATGAACAAGTTGAAAAACTCCTTGAAGGTGCGGATAGAATAAAAAGCGGCAGTGAAAGTTCCCAAAAAGCCGATACAAGCACCGGCTGCAATTCCAAAAAGTAAAGAGTTTGTGGGGGACTGGAGGAATTTGGGTAAAAAATGTAAGTGGGTCGAAAGACGGGAAGTCAGTGAAAAGGCCATGCCCACCATGGTTGCAGAGCTATTGATGGCAGTAACAAGATGACCGAGCATAGCGTCCATCTCAGTGGGGAGAACGCGAGCATAGATATAAGCGATTAGTAAAGAAAGGGACATCAAGGTCAACCCGGCTACCATTGAGGGGACATCGAATTGAACCCAAAGAGTGTGGTATTCGTCAAGAACTTTGTCATGGTAAGCTCTAGTTGCAGCTACAATAGCATCAGCTGAGGTAGTATCATTGATGGAGGAAGCCTGCGCGACGGTATCAAGGACGGCAGACCAAAGGTTAGATATTTCATTTATTTTAGCAAGAGAGCCGTCAGTTTGTGCATATCTATGGATTTGAGCAGCGGTGACAAGCTGGGCACGTGCCAGGTTTGTGAGAGGAGATTGCAAGGAATCGGATTGAGGGGGGGGTATAAAAGCTTCTGCTATGGGGAATCCCAAGTTATTGTAGGGTATTGGAAGGCCCAAAAGTAAGGACAAGGTAGGGACCAAGTCAATTTGAGGGACCGAGCGGTAGTTTTCGCCGTAGTTGGAGTCGTTGTAGATGGCACCGCTGGGATCGGGCAAACGGCCCCAGGAGGGACGCTTGGAGTACATCCAAAGAGCGGCCTCAAGTTCCGGGCGAGACTCGCCGCCGTGGTCGCCTCTGGGGTCCATTCCGTGATCACCAAAAACCACGAGCAGGGTATCGTCATCGATGGAGTCGACAAGGCGTTTGATCATCTCGTTCATTTGGACCAATTTGTCATGCATTGCTACGTGCTGGGGGCCGTAGCGATGGCCGGCGTGATCGACGCCCAGAGTATGGCCAATGGCGACAGTCCACTTGGAGTTGAGGGCTGGAGACTGGATCAGGGGGAAAAGGTGGTCGATAACGCCATTGTCGACGGTGTGCAGATCAAGAACGTTGAGGGACTCATAAGGAGAAACGAGATCGGGGTGGAAGAGCGGGGCAAAGAGGGACATCCAGGTGTCGTCGCCGGTGAAGGCAATTGATTTGTTGGTTAAGCGAGAAAGTTGGAGCATCCAAGAGTCTTCCAAGATCTCTGTGCCGGCAAAGTTGGAGCCTGCGTCGATAAATGTGGGCAGCGAACCGGTGGTGAGGCCTTTGAGCCGCTGGAGAGTGGTGGTAGGAGGGTCAGCAATGAACTTCAAGAGGAGGGCATTTTCTGGAGAGGAGACCGACATGTCGTAGAGGAATGGGAGTGCGTTGAGGTAGTGGCTAGATGTGTTGGGTCCCGGGACAGTGAAGTCGAAGCGCAGAGCATCAATGACAAGAATGACGGCCTTATCGAAGGACTTTTGGTGCCAGCAGCCATGGCGGGCGAAGCGTTCTTGCGGGGTATCGAGCGCTGAAGATTGGTGATCAATAAGGGTATCCGAGGGAAAAGATGAAGACTCATTAAAAAATATAGAGGGGGCGACGAGACAGTCGGAGTGGTTTTCCAGGACGGGCCGGGACAGTAGAAAGCCCCTTGTGAAAAAGAGCAAGGCGATGAACTGCAGTACAAGAATCCACGCCAGTAGAACAGATATCTGGATCCAGGTGCCGCGGAGCCGATATGTCAGGGTCTTGACCTTGAGCCGGTGATCGTTCGACATTTTGAGACGCTGCTCCGGAGTGAGACGGGCAAACGCGTCGGACGGAGCGACGGATTTGAGTGACATGGTGGGGACGGCGGGGCGGTTAGGAGGTTTTAAATGTTTTGAAAAAAAAAAAAAAAAAAAAAAAAAAAAAAAAAAAAAAAAAAAAAAAAAAAAA